>JAYEPQ010000004.1:44195517-44410517 GCA_036321105.1 Dracaena cambodiana
TTTCATGAGCTGGCGGCTTACCTACAGTAATCCCATTTATGTGTGTGTGTGCGTGCGCGCGCGCGCCTGAGGCGATGCGATAGCGGAATTGCCTATGGAAGCACCCTAAATTTCAACATAAAGAGTGCATGTGAACGATTCAAACTATTTATTGTAATTTCTATGCTCCAAAATATATGACATATAAGAAAGTTATCAATTTAGACACATCTTTATTATTGATTAAGAGGCTTTATTTGTTCTATTGTTAAAAAATCGTTCATTTTGTACATCCAATATATGGTCAAAATATACCTAAAATGCATGATATTTTTTATATATCATCATATTTTAACATAGAGATCTCAATTAACGGTGTGGATTTTCTACAAAACTATTTTTATTGGATTTAGAGTGCTTTTATAGACAACTCTCCTATGGCATCAATGGGAAAAGATAATCTCTCTTAGCTTTCAAAATCCCCTATATGCAAAGCAAAAAATAGAAAGTCCTAAAGTCTGATGAAGTAGTAAAGAAGTACCATACACATTAGGAGTGAGAACACCCAAGGACTAGATGGGAGATATTCTCATTACCATTGAAGCTACTTTAGTGAATGTCTCCGTACTAACATCCCCCTTGTTTATAGGCTATAGCAACTTCCTCCAATTTCTTTAACTATCATTTTAGGCGGAAAAAAAAAAGGAAATTGCTTTTTTAAGTACTTTCAACTATTATTTGTTCCCCATTCCAAAGTTGATCCTATTAATTATTGTCCTTTTAATTAATCGTATTAGCTACTGTCATTCTTTCACTATATATTCTCTGTCCCAAACAGAAGACAATTTTTTTCTAGCCAAAAAAAATAAAAAAAACCGAGAGACATTTTTTCGAAGTATGAGAGCTTTAAATCAGGAGTATATTGGAAGAAAATATCATTATTAATATTTCTCAGGCACCTAATTATCTACTCTCTTACTCTTTCTGTAGGGGAAAATTCTAAATCTGCACCACACTTGACTTGGTGAGCACCACTTGTCCCTGTGGTGCAAATCACTTTACTATAGGATGTGGTGCTCACTAAATCAAGTGTGGTGCACATTTAGAATTTCCCTTTGTGTAGTGAGTTAAAACGTTAGAAAAAAGACTAGTAATCTTAAAAGTTTAAAAAACAAAAAAAAAGAAAAAAAAAATTGCCCCATTGGTTTTGGAGGAAACAACTATTACTTGTTCTGATAAAATGCTTTTGCAGGATCCATGCAATCTAAGTTCCTTTTATATATCTAGTAAAATTTGCATATAATTAAATTGATCTCATTAATGTCAATGATACATTTGAATATAGTTTTTTTAATAAAGTTCTTGATCGAAGACTGTATGATTTCATATTCTAGTTAGTGCTTTAAGTTCGGCAACAGCATTCATTTCTAAATTAGAATTATGTAGTTTGGTGACTACTTTGCTAATATATAAAAGCAAATAACAACTAACATTTGGGTACAAGCTTTTTGTTAATCCATCACTTTCTAATAGAAAATTATTAATAAAGTACTCATTTCCTTTTTATATCTATTCACATTGTTCACTTAACAACTTCAGTGTTGATCTAGGATCATTGAGAAGGTCAGCTTAGACCTATATTAGATAAATGTAAGCACCAGTTTTATTAAGGCTGTGTTTGGATTGAGGGAAAATGAAGGAAAAGGAAAGAAAAGGAAAGGGAAAGAGAAAAGGAAATAAAACGATATGGAAATTGGTTTTCTTTTTTATGTTTGGTTAGAAAGAAAATAAAGAAGAAAATCTCAAGAAAATTTTAGAAAAAAGTAGTTTCTTATGTTTGGTTACTCAATAAAAAATTAAAAGGAAAATATAATTCTAATTAAACTATAGAGAATTTTAATATTAATTTATATATTATTGATATAATTTTTAATTTTTAAATAATTAAGCATATAATAACCAAATGGTTCAAACTTCATAAAAATTAAAAATATCTTGGGACTAAAATTATAAGAAAATTTATGCAAAAATTTCTCTCCCTTTTTCCTTTTTCTCTCAACTTTCCTTTTCTTTCATTTTCTCTTGGATTTGAGGAAGAAAATGAAAAAGAAAAAAAACTTAATACATTTTATCTCACTTTCTTTCCCTTTTATTTTCTCTCTAATTTTTCCTCTAACCAAACATTGGAAAGCAACTTTCTCTTTCTCTTTCTTTTCTTTTCCTTCATTTTCCCTCAATCCAAACACAGCCTAAAGGTCTCACTAATTCAAATCCAAGTGAGCATTCAACAACTAGTAAAAAAAATGTTGCACAACTTAATTATTCTTCTATAAGTTCTTTGTATTTTATGTATCCTCATAATTTATTTTCCTATCCTATTACAATTGTCCTGATAATTAGAATAATAACCTGACAACAACATTAAGGTAATGTCATGCCTTGCTGTATAAAAAAATGTTTCATTATCAGTGTCACTTTTAAGTCATTATATAGTTGCTTATCAGGGCTTAATCCAGTGTCCACATTCATTATGTATCTTTTATTTTGTTGTTTCCTATAACAATATATGGATATATACTAGTGTTAATAGAAAATTATATTTCAAGTTATATACTGCTTCAAAAAGTAAGTGAAAAATCGTACAATTAAGATATTTATATTCATTTTATAAAACCTTAAGATATTTTATATTTCGTTAGATGTATAATCTAAGTTATTATTATCTAAAAGCAGTTAATATATTAATTTGATTAGTTTCTATAAGTTTGGACTGTTTGCGAAGAACATTTCATGTACTATCAAATAATAAATTGTTTCAAAAAAAAAAAAAAGAAGAAGAAAATAGAATACTGTTTGGCCAGTTGTTACTAAATAGTGCACCCAAGTAACAATTTATCAACAATGTGTGTGTATATATGTGTGTGTGTCTCTATATATATATATATGAATCAAGTGATATACAATAAATTTGCACAGTATTGTTAGAACAACTCTCCCTGATTGTATTATTTCTTGAAAATAAAAAATGATTTGGCTATCATGGAATTGACTCTATACAGCAACCCCTGAGCCTCTACTCATCCACCTTGCTGGGAAATCTGTATGAAGTTTAATCAATAAATGCATATGTGTAAGTTCAAGCATTGAAATGTTGTAATTATTTTCTATATATACATATGTGTGTGTAGTTATATATGTGTACGTATGTATGCATAAGAGAAACGAAGATACCGAGAGAAATTAATCTGATAATGGTAGCTAAATAACAGCTAATAAATAGAGCCACGTCCCTTTCTCAACAAATAATGTAATAAGAATCATTCCTTCTGTAATGATGCTTTTTGTGTTCAGCAACTTCATGTAGTTTGGAGCTGAGGCTGCTCTTCCACCATAAGCAACGTCCCCTTTCGAGCCTCATCCCCACCTTCACCTCATTAGCTTACTGCCTTATTAAGTGTGATGTTGGCATGCTACCATATCTTGCGAAATAACTAGCAGAAAAAAATGAAGGGAAAAAAAAAAAGAAGAAGAAGGAAGAATTCTTCCAATATTTTCTTCAATAGTCATTCCCAAGCCAACCATTTCTATTATTTTCTTTTCAAAAAAAAATCCTGAAAAGTCCCTGTGCACAGGAAAACAAAAAAAAAAAAAAAAAAAAAACTTCGAGAATGGAAGTAATAACCCTCAAGAAAATCAAAGGAGAAAATTTGAGTATGGACTAAAGTATCACAGCAATCAACAAAGCTAACTTTGCAGCCTATTTAGTTTATAATTTGTATGTACAAGGTACCCAGCATGAGGACTTATGCAACATCCATTGTGTTTAAAATTATCAACCGGCATATTTATATATAGATGGTATAAATTTGTTTGGGATAAAATAAAATAGATAGATTGTGGTTTGAAGAAGAACACCCTCAATTTGTACATCTTATACTTCTTCTATATGAGTATCATTTTTGCTTTGAAGCACTCAAAACTTAAACTGAATAATGAGTCAAGTCATCCTGCGTTGTTTCCATTATATTTATCAGTGTTCTTTGCAAAATCAAGAGTTAATAGAGGGAATATTAACTTGGAGAGGAGTAAATAATTTTTATTGAAAGACTAGTTGGTTTTCTGAATGGTTTGGAAATGGAAATGGAGCTGCAGTGAGAATGAAACTTCAGCCCCATTTCCCGCGTTTGGTTTGCTGCAAAATCGCAACAACTGCTGCAAAATGCAGCAAAATCAAAATCCTCCAGCATTTGCTGCAAGATTTTGCTGCAGAATTGCAGCAAATGTAACAAAAGAATTGCAGCTCCATTTCCATTTCCCAAACCCTAGAACAAACCAAACAACCCCAAAATATTAGAAAATAGAATTACATAAAAAGATAATACTCTATTAATGGAGATACATAAAACTTGAAGTGCAAGAGACAAGAAGTATACTAAAAAATAAATTCTAAATAACTGGTACTTAACCCATAAGTAATCTAAATTATTTGTGTTTCTTAACACTTGCTAGCAAATTAAAGATAGTTGAAATTTCGAGAGTTTACAACTGATTGAAGAAGCCACACAGATATGCAAAGGAACATTTGTTGATGTTATGGATTAATGATCAGAAACGGTGTGCCTACTAGATGGAAGTCATCTTGAATTGGAATTGGATCGATAGGTAGACTGTAGGCCCCAGCGTCTCGTCACGAGATTGAATCATGAGGCCGACTTTATTAAGGGTGTGTTTGTTTGCATAGAAGAAGAATGGAAGTAATGAAAGTAAGGTTACTTCCACTACTTCAAGCGTTTTTTTATCAAGAAGTAAGTAAGAAGTCACTTTTTAAATGGTGATGTGAAGCCTACGTGGCACCCTACTTCCAAATTTTTATTCCTCACACTTTTAGGCATATTTGACTACTTGGATGTGTAGGAAGTAGGGAAGAGAATTAAAAGTAATTTTCCAAAATGAAATAGTAGGAGTGTTGCAAAAAACAGATATCTTACTCACACAAATAGGCACAAAAAATAGTGCCTCATAAGAACTAATGCAAAATAAGAGAAGATATAAAATTTAATGAGTTTCGGTAAATACTAGCTACGTTCTCGAGTGCCAACGATCAATCCACCATCACCAAAATTTCAAATTACAAAAATCTCTAACAAATTAGAAAGTTCCCCAAGAACAGAAGAATTTTTTCCAAAACCCAAAAATCCAAAATTACAACTTGAAATTTTTCAGATTTGAAAACTTTCCAAAATAAAACCTTTTTTCTCAGAACAGTTTTATATAATAACTAATTATTTTTGGAATATTCAAAACCAAAAACACAAGGCCTATTTATAGGATCCATGGGTGATGTCTCTTTAGCGCCCAGCCAATGTGGGACTAAAAGAGCCACACTCAAAATTCAACAATCTCCACCTTGGCGAATAAGGCCCACATCGTCAGCGTCTCCAAATTAAAATTTTCAAACTGCCAAAATATTAACCAAATCTAAACAATACTTGAATTTGGTCGAAATCACCACCATGGTCATCATATCAGCGGGATTATCTGCAGCTCTAATCTTATGAAGTAGTATCTTTTAATCTTCAATAATTTTCCGCACAAAATGATACCTGACATCGATATGCTTTGTCCGTGCATGATAGATTTGGTTATTTGCCAATGAATTTCACTCTGGCTGTTACAATACACAGTAATCTGTTTCTGAATAATCCCCAAGTCGCCAAGCAATCTCTGTAACCAAATTGCCTCCTTTACAGCCTTTGTAACTGCCATATATTCTGCTTCTGTTGTAAACAGAGCAACCGTGGATTGCAAAGTTGACCTCCAACTCACTGGTGTTTTAGTAAGAGTAAATACATAATCAGTAGTTGATCGACGTTTATCTAAATCACCTGCGTAGTCAGAATCAATATATCTAACCACACACTGACCAAGAGTATCATCACGCTTAAATACCAAATTAACATTTACGGCGTTCAGAAGATATCGTAAAATCCATTTCACAGCCTGCCAATGTTCTTTTCCACGATTATGCATATACCTGCTCATAGTGCCAACTGCATGTGAAATGTCAGATCCCGTACATACCATAGCGTACATTAAGCTACCAACTGCATTTGAATAAGGAACTTTCGACATATACTCACGTTTCTCATCTGTGCTAGGAGATAAATCTGCACTTAACTTGAAATGAGAAGTAAGTGGGATACTCACAGGTTTTGATTTTTATGTCATGCCAAAACGCTGTAGTATCTTCTTAAGATATTATTTCTGAGATAAACAAACTTTGCCTCTCTTTCGATCTCTGCTTATCTCCATGCCGAGAATCCTTTTAATTTCATCCAAATCTTTCATTTCAAACTCTTGATGCAACTGATCTTTCAACATTTCAATCTCTTCTTGGCTCTTTGAAGCTATTATCATATCATCCACATACAAGAGTAGATAAATGAATGACTCATCATGTAGCTTGTGAAAATACACACAGTGATCAAATTTACTTTTAGTGTACTTTAAACTTACCATGATCAAATTGCTTGTACCACTGTCTCGGAGATTGGTTCAATCCGTACAACGATTTATTCAATTTGCAAACCCAATTTTCTTTCCCAACAATTTTGAATCCATCTGGCTGAGTCATATAGATTTCCTCTTCTAAATCACCATGTAAAAATGAGATTTTCACATCAAGTTGAACTAGTTCCAAATCAAACTATGCTACTAAGGCTAACATAATCCGAATGGAAGAATGTTTAACGACTGGAGAAAATACCTCATTATAATCAACTCCTTCCTTCTGAGTGTAGCCTTTCGCCACTAATCTTGCCTTGTAGCGGACACTATTTTTATCAGGAAATCCTTCTTTCTTTGTCAATACCCATTTGCACCCAATTGACTTCTTATCTTTAGGTAGTTGAGCAACTCCCAAGTTTGATTTTTCTTAAGAGACTGCATCTCTTCATCCATTGCTTTCCTCCACTTCTTATCTTCAGAACTTCTAATTGCTTCTTTATAGGTGGAAGGAACATCATTTACAACTGGAAGTGCATAGGCCACCACTGTATCAAGGAAACGAGCATGTTTCTTAATTTTTCGACATGGCCTGTCGTGTGCAATTGAGCTTGGTTGCGTGGAGGTTCTTGGGTTAAAACATCTTCCTCTTTTTCTTCGACATCCTTTTCTGTCACTGGATTGTCGTTATAAACTGGATCAATTCTGGCTTTTTCAAACTCTCCTGTTGCGGAGCACTCTCCACCTGCTGCTGAACATTATTGGTCTTCTTCTCTTTTTCAGAATTACTGTTACCTTTTTCAACATGGAAGATTCATCAAAGGTAACATCCCTGCTAAAAATCATATTTTTCGAATTTAGACACCAAAGGCAATATCCTTTCACACCCGAGCTTATTCCCATGAACAATACTTTCTTGGCTGTTGGATCTAACTTAGACTCCTTTACATGATAATAAGCAGTGGAACCAAAAACATGTAAGGAATCATAATCATAAGTAGGTTTTCCAGTCCATACCTCAATCGGTGCCTTGTCTTCAATCGCAGCTGATGGTAATCGATTAATGAGATGACATGTATAAGTCACTGCCTCAGCCTAAAATCCCTTACTTAACCCAGTATTAAGCAACACACATCGAATCTTCTCCAGCAAAGTCCTGTTCATGCGTCCTTCCACCCCATTTTGTTGTGATGAATCTGTGTTGGTGAAGTGTCGAATAATACCTTCATCTTAGCAAACTTTCAAAAATGGATCATTTTTATACTCGCCACCGTTATCTGATCTAAACTTCTTTAGCTTTCTGCCTGTCTGAGTCTCAATCATCCTTTTCCATTTCAGAAAAATTCTTAACACTTCATTTTTAATTTTCATCAGATACACCCAAACTCTTCTAGAGTAATCATCAACAAAAGTAACAAAGTAATGCATAGCTCCCAAAGAAGGTGTTCTAGTAGGACTCCAAATATTATGGATAGCAGTGCCAAAGTTTACCCTTGTCTTTTTTTCCATGACACAATGCTCACAAAAATCTAATTTACAGGTTTTTGCACCTTTTAGTAAGCCTTGTTCGTCGCAAAATTTCCTTCGCTTCCTTCCATTGAATACATCTTAGATTACAACGGAAGTGAACAAGATATATAAAGAGAACAAACGAGAGGATTTTATAGTTCAATCTCTCTCTTTTACAATATTGTGGGATCTGTGGCGATGGGATCTATAGTAGTTCCTTTGGACGATCGGTACGTTGAAATCTTCTCTTTTAAAGATATCAGCCGACTATAGACGATCTTCTCTGGTTTTGATTTGTTCAAGGCTCTCTCGCGTAACTCGAACTTTTCAAGAACTCCAGAAAGAAGATGGTGATTTTCTCTGATCTTCACGAACTCAAGGGTCTGTGCGTAACTTGAATTCTCCAAGATTTCAGAAGATGATCAGCAAATGCTTCAAGGCTCTCTCACGTACTTGAATTGCCAAAGGATCGATAGGAAACTTCCGATGCCAAAAAGAAGACCCCTAGGGTTTCACCAGGAAGGTATTTATAGCCCCAGGTTAATGCAAGAGTTTCTATCTAAATAGAACTCGCATTCATCAAGGATTCCAATCAAATATCTTAGTTTTGATGGAATTCTGATTAGACTTGATTCGGGTATTTGGATAGACCCAGGATCATAATCTCAATCAATTTGAGATTCTGGTTATCTGCTTACGCGGAGTTTTAATCGCATCAAAACGCAGCGCTAAATAACCAAAACGCGGAGCAAACGCGGAGCTATTGATCATCTCCACGTTTTACTCAAACGCGAGGCTAATACAAGCCAAACTGCGGAATCAACGCAGAGCTATTAAACATCTCCGCATTTTATTCAAACGCAGGGTTAATGTAACCAAACGCGAGGCTATTGAATTAGGTCCGCGTTCTGTTGTGGAAAATCCTTTAAACTTAGAAATTTTTACTGCCAACAGAACCCCCTCCAAAGTTTTCAAAATGGCTTAGACTTCAGCAGATTTTGAAATACTTTGGATATCTAAACTGAAACGCGGAGTTAGAATACCAAGTCTATCTCGCGTTATGCTCACTTACGCGGAGCTAATCAGCTTCACTTCGTCTTCAGTGAAATGAGTAATTATATCATTAATTACCCTGAGTTTCCACGCCGAATACCAAGCGACGGAAATTCTGTTTAAATAGAGCTCCCGGCTCATCTTCTTCTTCACCTCATCCGAAGAATTTCTGAGAACTCGAGTGACTCACGAATGATCTTCAATTGATCTTCGTTCAATTCTCTATAGGATGTTTCTCCAGAGGAGTTTGGCTTTTCGCAAGTTTGCCGGCGTTGATGGCAGCAGCCGTGAAGGTAGACGCGACGGCGAACCAGTCTATGCAGCGTCTTCCGAAGGTAAAAACCTCATCTCTTGGTTTTCTAAGAACCATTCTGAGATATTTTGGCTTGGTTTATTCTGGATGATTGCTTATCTTGTCGGCGAGATCGCCGTTTTATTGTGTCGTCCCTGCGCTTGAAACGCGGGGCTTTACTAGTAGTCTTAATGAATCTGCGAGGCTATCTTTGATTAGCAGTCGCGATGAATTGCGAGGTTATTTTTGATTAGCAGTCGCGATGAATTGTGAGGCTATCTTTGATTAGTAGTCGCGATTAATTGCGAGGCTATCTTTGATTAGCAGTCGCGATGAATTGCGAGGCTATCTTTGATTAGCAGTCGCGATGAATTTGAAAGAGAAGGAAAGAGCAGAAAGGAATCTTGTCCCCCCTTTACGCGAAGTTATCGCATCGTCCTCTGCGTTTAAAATGCGAGGCTATTTCTTCAACTGTGCGCGGAGTTAGCTTAGCTCCGCGTTTTCACTCTTTTGGAAACTCTGTTCCTTTTGCAGTAAGTCCAGTCCTTCCTAAAGAGGAATGTATGTGGGTCCATCGATCTTCATCAGCAAAAGTAACTCTAAGGAAGTCAGAAGCATATGCTTTATAATATAGTTGCAGGTTTCAAGCTCTGGCTCCGAGGGATAAAATCCTGAAGGGGCTGTAAATAAGGAGCTGCAGCACTTGCAGTTCAGAATTGCAGTGCTTCAGTGCAGCACTTTCCTTTCCTCTCGTGCTTCATTTTGGATGACAGATCCTAATTGACATTTGCAGAGGAGATCTTTTGCATGTGAACCAGGGAACTGAGCTTCAACACCCCGTAGAGGAATCTTGAATTCTTTTGTATGTGAACCAGGGAACTGAGCTTCAACACCCCGTAGAGAAATCTTACTGTTTGGTTATTGATGAGTTGATCATGTAAAAGCTTTTGGGAGAGTTATAACTCCCTCTTTGTAATCTCTTGCTTCATGAATAAAGATAAATTATTTTCCTCTCTATCTGTTGGCTTCAATAAACTTGTTTGCACAATAAACAGATGGTCAATAATTCTGGTAAAATAATCTAAGGCTCTTCTGCGTGACTTAGATTGATAATACCCAAACGATCGGATAAGGATCATTTTTAACTTAGATGGAAGCGCCTAATTGCACTCGTCAAAAATCTAAGTTTTTCCATGAAAACGCGAAGCTAAGGCACAGGCTATCCTCGCGTTTTGTAAAGTTGCGCGGAGTTAAATAACTTCGCATTTTCATAGTCGCGCGAGGCTAATAGCTTCGCGTGTTGGAGAGTAACTGACCAGTCACTTTCTCCGAAATTCGCGCCGAATTCCAAGAGGTGGTTCCTTTCATTTAAAAGAAATCTCTATTTCTTATCCTTCTCACTCTATTTGAGAATTTTCAGAAACTTAGAGATTCAGGCGATCAGAGTTCAGACTACCCGATCTTCTTCCAACCGAGTTTCTCCAGATTTTCAGTCGATTTTCCTCAGCAATGGCACCCAAAACTCGTGCTACTTCTCGAGCGGCTCCATCTTCGGCGACTGGCGCAAGCAGTGGTGGCGGCGGCCAAGGCAACGACGCGCCAGTCCATATTTCGCCTATCGGGGGTAAGAATCTCTCCATCGAGACTCTTTAGAACATTTCTAGAGTGATTTGGTTTAAATTTAACTGTCGATCAACTCTTTTACCGGCGAGATGGCCGTACTTCTGCCGTAAGGCTTGGAGAAGAAGAAAAGTCTCTGACTGCCTTCTTACGCGAAGTTATCGCGTCATCCTCGCGTTTAAAGCGCGAGGCTATTTTAAGTAGCAGTCGCGCTGAAAACGCGAGGCTATTTTAAGTAGCAGTCACGCTGAAAACGCGAGGCTATTTTAAGTAGCAGTCGCGCTGAAAACGCGAGGCTCTTTTGACTTCTGCGCGGTCTAATTTTTAGCTTCGCGCGGCGCTATTCTTAGCTTCGCGCGTTCTAATCTTTAGCTTCGCGCGTTCATACTTAGAGAAATTTTCTGCCCTAGAGAAACTTCTCTTACTCTGGTGTTTCTTTGTGCAGTAGGGTATTCGATGGAATCTCTTCCCCACAAGAACTACTTCGGCTTTGCTGGGGGTTCTGATCCCTCAGGCCAATTCCATTTCACTACTATCCTGCCCTCGTACAAACCAGACCCGAAGGATCGCAAGGAGAAGTTGATCAAATATCATCCCACCACTGCGCGAGAAATCATAACTGACGCAGCCTTCGAAACTGTGAATAGAGAGGCGATGGAAAAACCCGCCTTCCTCTTTGGAGACCAGATGGATCAATCAGATGAGATCCTTTCTGAAGAGGAGCGCGTTTGGTTATATAACTCAGGTGAAATGTTGATGTTTTTGCCTAGAATGGATCGTAGCTATCCTCTGGTCTATCTTCAGAGGCTGGCAACGCCTCGGGAATTAAAGTGGGGACTGACTCAAGAGCAAGATGGCGTCCCAACAGGCAAATTTGGTACAAAAGGGATTTATCAAGACGGTTCCCCCAGATGCATTACTGGCTTGCTTCCAGGCCGATTTGGCAAGGAGCTTCCAGTGGGAGAAGTCCCATCTCGTGCCCGAACTTTCTTAAGTGAGTTCTTAGCGAAGGATGGTCAGTACCCGGCTAGCGACTTCAGGATGCCTGGCTGGGTTCATTCTTCTAACAATATGTGGTGGGCACGCCTTGTTCAGTACATGCTGGATTCCCACGAGCCCATTTTAAAGGATATTGGCTTGTATAAAGCCATCAGGAATGTCCAATTCGGGTTTCCCCAGAGTGCTTATCACTTTTACTGCCTCTTGGAGATGTATAACCCTGAGACCTGTACTTTCTTTACACCAGTGGGTGAGCTAGGGTTCGCTCTCCACGAGATGTTTGAGGTTTCTGGGCTCTCGATGGGCGAAGTCCCTTACGAGGAGTACAGCCCTACCACCGATGAATTGAACATGCTACTGGCGAGGGATGAGCGCATCTATGTCACGTACTGGGAGATGATGTGCCATTATCATATCTGCGCTGACCAGACAGGTGCACGTAATCACAGTATTGTTTATGCTCAATTTCTCGAGTCGAAATAAAAATTAAAATTTAATATGGGATTTTTAGCAAACCCCCAGCTATTAACGGATTTGATTAGTCTTTACCAACTACCGTTTGAGTTGGGCTAGCCATGTTATTCCCCTCAACATGGTGAGTTGTCGAGGACTACGTTTGGGCTTAAATGCCAAACTTTTCCTCTTCCCTTTACTTTATCGGTATTGGGCGATTCATACTTTCACCCCAACATGATGGGTTGGCGAGAAACTCGTTCTCTTCCCATTGCCTAGTTGGCGTTGGGCAATTCATACTTTTACCCCAGTATGATGGGTTGGCGAGAAACTCGTTCTCTTCCCATTGCCTAGTCGGCGTTGGGCAATTCATACTTTTGCCCCAGTATGATGGGCTGGCGAGAAACTCGTTCTCTTCCCATTGCCTAGTTGGCATTGGGCAATTCATACTTTTACCCCAGTATGATGGGTTGGCGAGAAACTTGTTCTCTTTCCATTGCCTAGTCGGCATTGGGCAATTCATACTTTTACCCCAGTATGATGGGTTGGCGAGAAACTCGTTCTCTTCCCATTGCCTAGTCGGCGTTGGGCAATTCATACTTTTACCCCAGTATGATGGGTTGGCGAGAAACTTGTTCTCTTCCCATTACCTAGTTGGCGTTGGGCAATTCATACTTTTACCCTAGTATGATGGGTTGGCGAGAAACTTGTTCTCTTCCCATTGCCTAGTTGGCGTTGGGCAATTCATACTTTTACCCCAGCATGATGGGTTGGCGAGAAACTTGTTCTCTTCCCATTGCCTAGTTGGCGTTGGGCAATTCATACTTTACCCCAGTATGATGGGTTGGCGAGAAACTCGTTCTCTTCCCATTGCCTAGTCGGCGTTGGGCAATTCATACTTTTACCCCAGTATGATGGGTTGGGGAGAAACTCGTTCTCTTCCCATTGCCTAGTCGGCGTTGGGCAATTCATACTTTTACCCCAGTATGATGGGTTGGCGAGAAACTTATTCTCTTCCCATTGCCTAGTCGGCGTTGGGCAATTCATACTTTTACCCAAGTACGATGGGTTGGCGAGAAACTTGTTCTCTTCCCATTGCCTAGTCGGCGTTGGGCAATTCATACTTTTACCCCAGTATGATGGGTTGGCGAGAAACTTGTTCTCTTCCCATTGCCTAGTCGGCGTTGGGCAATTCATACTTTTACCCCAGCATGATGGGTTGGCGAGAAACTTGTTCTCTTCCCATTGCCTAGTCGGCGTTGGGCAATTCATACTTTTACCCCAGCATGATGGGTTGGCGAGAAACTTGTTCTCTTCCCATTGCCTAGTCGACGTTGAGCAATTCATAGTCGGCGTTGGGCCGCAGCATGATGGGTTGGCGAGAAACTTGTTCTCTTCCCATTGCCTAGTCGACGTTGGGCAATTCATACTTTTACCCCAGTATGATGGGTTGGCGAGAAACTTGTTCGCTTCCCATTGCCTAGTCGGCGTTGGGCAATTCATACTTTTACCCCAGTATGATGGGTTGGCGAGAAACTCGTTCTCTTCCCATTGCCTAGTCGGCGTTGGGCAATTCATACTTTTACCCCAGTATGATGGGTTGGCGAGAAACTCGTTCTCTTCCCATTGCCTAGTCGGCGTTGCTTCCCATTGCCTAGTCGGCGTTGGGCAATTCATACTTTTACCCCAGTATGATGGGTTGGCGAGAAACTCGTTCTCTTCCCATTGTCTAGTCGGTGTTGGGCAATTCATACTTTTACCCCAGTATGATGGGTTGGCGAGAAACTTGTTCTCTTCCCATTGCCTAGTCGGCGTTGGGCAATTCATACTTTTACCCCAGTATGATGGGTTAGCGAGAAACTTGTTCTCTTCTCATTGCCTAGTTGGCGTTGGGCAATTCATACTTTTTAGGTCAGAGGCGCTTAATTACACATGCCTAAAAGAAGATTGGGGGTTGTTCAAACTTGAGAACTAAGCACACCAGGTTTTGGGTCAGAGGCGCCAAATTGCGCATGCCCAAGAAAAAGTCTGATGGTGGTTCAAACTTGAGAACCAAACTGGAGGCGGTTCAAGGCTCTCTAGCGTAACTTGAACTGGGTACTCCAAACACACCAGGGTTTAGGTCAGAGGCGCCAAACTGCGCATGCCTAAGAAAAGAGACTGGAGGTGGTTCAAACTTGAGAACCAAACGCACCAGGTTTAGGTCAGAGGCGCTCAATGCGCATGCCTAAGAAAAGAGACTGGAGGTGGTTCAAACTTGAGAACCAAACGCACCAGGGTTTAGGTCAGAGGCGCACAATGCGCATGCCTAAGAAAAAGACTGGAGGTGGTTCAAACTTGAGAACCAAACGCACCAGGGTTTAGGTTAGAGGCGCACAATGCGCATGCCTAAGAAAAAGACTGGAAGTGGTTCAAACTTGAGAACCAAACGCACCAGGGTTTAGGTTAGAGGCGCACAATGTGCATGCCTAAGAAAAAGACTGGAGGTGGTTCAAACTTGAGAACCAAATGCACCAGGTTTAGGTCAGAGGCGCCAAACTGCGCATGCCTAAGAAAAGACTGGAGGTGGTTCAAACTTGAGAACCAAACGCACCAGGTTTAGGTCAGAGGTGCTCAATGCGCATGCCTAAGAAAAGAAGACGCGTATCTCCAGGGGTACTAAGAATAGTATTTCTTCAGAAATTTGCCATTGATCGGCATCATCATCCTGTCGCCCTCTTGATTCATTAAGCGATAGGCTCCACTGGAGTATACTGTCTCCACAATAAACGGTCCTTCCCACTTGGGTTCAAATTTACCCTTAGTCTTGTGGGTTAGCACCATTGGCCTCTTAACAGCCAGAACCAAGTCTCCTTGTTTAAAGGTCCTTGGTTTAACATTCTTATTGAACGTTTGAGATATTCGGGCTTGATACAACTCAATTTGTTGTTGAGCCCTGAGACGTTTTTCATCTAACGCCTCTAGTTCTTGCAATCTTTGCTGATGGCGCTCTTCTGTCGTCATCTTTGTGGCTAAAGCCACTCTTAATGATGGTATCTGGATTTCAAGAGGCAAGACAGCCTCACTTCCGTAAACCAAAGAGAACGGGGTTGGTTTGGTTGGGGTGCGAACGGTGATGCGATAAGCCCACAGGTATTCTCCTAGCTTTTCATCCCAATCTCGTTTATTAGAAGAGACGAACTTCCGAAGGAGTTTGATGATCGTCTTGTTGAAAGCTTCAGCTAACCCATTAGCCGCAGGGTTATATGGTGTAGAAGCGATATCTTTGATTCTGAACTTATTGCAGAATCTGGAGAATCCCTAACTAATGAATTGCAGACCATTATCATGAATGATCCGTCGAGGGACGCCAAATCGGTAAATGACATGATGCTTGATAAACTTGATCACATCTGCCGTTTTCACCTCTTTCATGGGCACGGCTTCGGCCCATTTGAAAAATAATCGGTTATTGCAAGAATAAACCGATGTCCTCTGGATGACGGGGGAGTTATTGGCCCCACAATGTCCATTCCCCAGGCTTCAAATGGCCAGCTTGCGACGGTATTGTGCAAGTATTCTTGGGGTTGATGAATAAAATTGGCATGTATTTGGCATGCATGACATCGTTTAGCGTATGCCATTGCTTCCGTAACCATGCTCGGCCAGTAGTACCCTAGCCTTCTTATACGGTCTCCAAGTTTAGGACCGGGCTGATGAGCTCCACATACTCCATCGTGTGTTTCTCTCAGCACTTGTTCTGCTTCTGCTTTCGATATGCAGCGTAGCAATAGACCACCTATTGACTTTCTATACAAAGTCTGAAGTTTATGGTCATAATAAAATCTTTGGGCCTTCCTCTTTATTGAAGTGGTTTCCTTAGGATCTTCTAGTAATATCCCATGCAAGGCATAATCCACAAACGGAAATCGCCAATCACGGGGTTCTAACTTTAAGCCAATCTGGTATACCTCTTCGGCTTGAGATACCACATCTGGGTGAAGGAGTTCTCTACTACCAATGGTGATGCTTTTAGCTTCACCTGGCGGGATTGCCAGCATTGCGGTTAATGCGGCAAGAGCATCTGCATAAATGTTCTCGTTTCGAGATACGTGATATATGTAGAATTGTTCAAAATATCCTGCTAGCTCAATAGCTAGCTGATGATAGGGGATGAGGGCTTCATGTCTGACTTCATACTCACCTGTCATCTGATTGACAATGAGCTTAGAATCTTCATATGCCTCTAGATGGTTCACCCCCAGTTGCAGAGCTATTTTTAAGCCGATAATAAGCGCATTGTACTCCGCTACATTATTAGTGCATGGTTCTGTTAATGAGTAACCGTTAGACAATATATGTTTATGTGGGGATATTAGTACAACCCCAACTCCAGCAGCAAATCGTCTTGCGGCACCATCAAAGAACATTTGCCAAGCCTGTTCTTTGGTAACTGTGTTGACTTCTGATGTCTGCTTTAATTTGGACCAAATTGGATGGTCTGCAAGGAAATCAGAGATTGCCTGTCCCTTCATAGCCTTTTGAGGGACAAAATGTATGTCATAGGGCGATAGTAAGAGCGCCCATTTTGCCAATCGGCCATTCAAGGATCCTGGTTTTGTCATCAGAATCTTCAGGGGATTAACCCGTGATATGACATGAATTGTTTGCCCCGAAAGGTAGTGTCGCATTTTCTGAACAGCAAACACTAGGGCTAAACATTCTTTTTCAATCGGGGTATACCGCTGTTCGGCCCCAATCATTGTTCTACTTAAATAGTAGAGGGCATGTTCATGGCCGTGCTCATTATATTGAGCAAGTAATGCTCCTAAAGCATTATCCATGGCCCTTACATATATAAGGAAGGGCTGCCCAGGGGCTGGTGCCATTAGTACAGGAGGCTTAGTAAGGTACTCCTTGAGGTCATCAAATGCCTGCTGACATGCCTCATCCCATATGAAGGACACTCCCTTCTTCATAAGTTTGGAGAATGGTTGGCATCGTCCAGATAAGTTGGATATGAAGCGTCGAATATAAGCGAGCTTTCCTTATAATCCCCTTAATTCCTTAAGATTGCGGGGAGGCGGCATTTCGCTAATCGCTTTCACCTTTTCCGAGTCGAGGAAAATTCCTTTTGAAGTTATTACGAACCCTAGAAACTTCCCGCTGGATACCCCCATGAACGACTTGGTAGGATTCATCTTCAAGTGATGTTTCCGCATAAGATCGAAGACCACTCTTAAATCGTGAAGATGATCTTCTTTATCTTTGCTTTTAACTGCTAAGTCATCCACATAGCACTCCACTGTTCTGCATAGGTGTTCTTTGAATATGGCACTCATTGCGCGTTGGTAAGTGGCACCTGTATTCTTTAATCCGAATGGCATCACCGTATAACAGTATACCCCCTGTGGCGTTCTGAAAGCTGTATGCTTTTCATCATCCGGGTGCATCTTGATTTGGTTATAACCTGAGAAGCCATCCATAAAGGACATCCTCTCATAACCGCAAGTATTATCGATCATCACGTCGATGATGGGGAGTGGAAATTCATCCTTGGGACATGCAGCGTTCAGATCTCGAAAGTCAATGCATATCCGGATTTTGCCATTCTTTTTGCGAACTGGCACTATGTTTGCCACCCAGTCTGGGTGTTGTTCTTCACGGATGAACCCGGATTGTATAAGCTTGTTGACCTCAGCAACTATTGCCTCCATCAATTCCGGTCGAAAACGCCTTTGTTGCTGTTTAACAGGTTTGACATCTTCTTTTATATTTAACCGGTGTGTGGCAATTTGAGGGTCAAGCCCAGGCATATCTTCATAACTCCATGCGAACACATCTATATACTCTTTGATAAGGGATATAAGTTCCTCTTTTTCTAAAGGAGTTAGTGTTCGCTTATGAAAATGGGTTTCGGATTTTCTTCCGTTCCCATGTTAACCTGTATTAATTTGTCTTCTGTAGGCGGGTCACGCTGTTCAAAGCGGACATCCCAGAGAGTATCCATATGCCTAGCCCAAGCATCATCTTGAACGTCAATTGGTTCCTCGTCGCTTTCTGGCGCGGCTGAAACCATATTGATTGTCAAAGATTGAAACCAAGCACCGGTGCTTATACCTGAATCATGATCTGGTGAAGATGTTTCTTCTTTGGCCGAAGAACTCTCTTCATCTTTTAATGGTGAAGAAGGTGGGGTAGATACATAACCCAACCCCCTGCGGGTCTTCTGATAATAATCAGGGCTCTTTCCTCTCGGTCTAAACGAGGGTATGAGATTCCGCCGCCCTTTTCCAAAGTTTAATCCCGCCTTCTGGGTAAAATTATATCCCATTTTCTCCATCATCTGTCGGGACCTTTGCTCATATAAGTGAAATTGAGGTGATGTTTGTTCATCACTTTCACTACTTTGTCTCTGTCGAGGCGACGTGGCCACTTTGCCGAACATGATCGGCCTTTGGGACTTCTGTCGGGGAGGCACTTCAAAGAAGTGCCCTTGATCCTCGGTTATTTTTAATTGAGAGAGGAGGGAAGACCTGAGGGGCAAATGGTATGCCGCCAGAACTTCAAGTTCGGTCAGGCCATCCGCTTCGGTGGAGGTACAAGAGGGCTCAGACTCAGTAGCTACAGCATGCTTGTAGTCTAACTTTACATTTTTATTAATAACCCATTCACTTTCTGTTACATCCACAATATTATCAAGACCTAAGCTAAGATCTAGGTGAGGGTTGATTTCGTAATCACCCCCATCATCTTCTCCAAGGAGCTCGTACTCAGTGTCGGCTTCATTGCCACTGTCGTCGGGCTTTGGAGACTTGCTAAGACTGTCATTGAAGGCTTCATGTGCTGGCTTGTAGAGTGCAGCGTCTGTGAAGTAATTTTCCAACCCTTTGAATGGCTGCTTGTCAGCAATTAGTGTCCGGACCTCTCCTTCCTCATCGCAATATTTCATGCACTGGTGAAGAGTCGACGGAACTATCATATGAGAGTGGATCCAAGGTCGCCCCAATAAAATATTGTAGGAGGTATCAGCATCAATTACGTAGCATGTAACCTCCGTTTTCAAGTCTCCAATTTGACACCGCAATCGGATCTTACCAAGAGGATGGCTATTATTAGCGTTGAATCCATAGATGGTAGTGTGTGTAGGTGTCAAGCGATGAAAGGAAATCCCCAACAACTGCATCAATCTACTGGGCACGACGCTGAGTGCAGAACCTGGATCAATCTGAATTCGGTCCACTTTTGTGGACCCGACATATCCAGTGAAATATAAAAGCCTATTATGCTTTATATTCCTCACCTGCATGTCTTCTGGAGAGAAGATGATTTGTAGGACTTGCCTCCTCACTTGATGACAGTGGGGGCAAAAGTCCCGCTCTTTGTTGGCCGGCTCGACAATCTGAGCTAGGAACGACTCAGAGTCTGCCAAGGCCTCTCTTAGAGCTTCACGTGTTGATTTTGATAATCTCAACAATTCGTAAAGCGTTACTCACGCTGGGATGTTAGCCAACTGCGCAATTATGTCAAACTCGAAGGGGGTTTCTTTAGCTCCTTCATCTCTGGTAAGATTCTTCTGGAAACGAAGTCCTTTCTGCTTCGCAGGCTTTGCGAGTTCTACATAGATATCTTTTGGATCCACTCTAGTGTAGTCCTTAAGATATGTCTTTCCAGATCGAGTACCGGAAGGGCCTGCCCCATCTTGATGGGTGGCCATAGTTTCGGGTTCTTCTTCAGAATTTGTGAAGGCTCCCGAAGCTATATATTCTTCCTTTATATCTGCAGAAATGGCATTAACAGCCCGTTTCTTCTCTGGACCTCTTGAAGTAGTCCATTGTTCATCTTCCAACAAATCAGGTGAACCCACATAACTTCCCCCTTCTGGGTAGTTACGGGGACAAGTCCCTCTTGGGCTTTGTTGTGCGGATCAAGATTCTTCGTGACCATCTTACCCTTAGGGATTGGGGTCACTCCTGCGGGAAACTCGTGGGTTCCAACCATTATGGTTGCCATATTGGCAGTGACTTTCTTCTGTTCTTCCTTAAGCGTCAGAACTCCAGCCTCTATTAGTGCTTGGATTCTGTTCTTAAGGGGAAAACAATCCCTGGTAGGGTGCCCAACATTCCGGTGATAAAGACAGTAATTGGGATCTTTAGTCTTACCCGCATCTTCTGGCTTCTTATTCTCCGGAAGTTTTAGCATTCCCTTCTTCTGGAGCAGGTGAAAGAGGATATGTGTCTGTTCCGCCTTGAAAGTGTAATTCCTTTCTTGTTGCGGTCTGATTTGCCTTGATCCTTGCTGACTTTGAGGCTTTGGCTCTGGCGGAGGACCGGTTTTCTAAGGAGCAGCTTCTGACGACATGATTGCTTTCCCTTTATTCTTATTGCTGTTGTTTTGGGTATATGGCTTACTACCCCCAGCGTTTCTTGGTCCGCGGGATTCCTCGACTCGGCGAATCAAGTCTTCAGCTTGCTCTCCTTATTTGAGCAGGTCCCTCCACGTCTTAGACTCTACGGCCCCCATTTTGAGGAGCACATTGGTCTTAAGGTTGTGCCGATAGGTCTCGACTAGAGTTTCCTGGATCATTCCGTGTTTACAATGTACGGACTTCTCCCGGAACCTTTCTATGAAATCTTTAACCGTTTCTTGTTCTCCTTGCCTAGTTGCAAGAAGGGAATGAACCGTAATCTCGGTGTCATCCTCGAAAAAAAACGTGAGAGAAATAATTTCTCAACATCTAACCAGGTATTAATAGTACCTAGGGGCAACTGCATGAACCAAGTAAAGGCAGGCCCTCGCAGAGTACTTGCAAATACTTTGGTCATAATTGGGTCATTACCCAACAGATGTCCTGCTTGGGACAAGAAATAATAGATGTGCTAGCTGGGCGATCCCTTCCCGTCATAAGGCTCTAACTTGAGCGGTTTATACTTTGGCGGGTAAGGTATCATATCCCATTCAGGAGGATACGGTCTAGAAACCCCAGCTTCTTTCAACTCCTTTTTACGCATTAAAGATTCGAGTTGACTCTGCAGCTTTTCTATCTTTTCGTCATGCGGATCATGGAAAGAAAATCTATCCTCTTCCTCATGCATCGAGTGGGCTTTCTCTTCCTGTTCTTCTTCATTCAGAGTTTCTTTGCCCTTTTTGGCATTATCTTCAACAAACCTCGATAGCATGACTTTGAGTCCTTCAATCATCTTTTGCTGCTCTCGAATCATCTTTTCTTGAGCTTCAAATCTCTGATTGATATCGTCAGACTTATCTGCCATATGCGATGCTGACTTCTGTAGCCGAGACGATATAGAGGATGGGGGCGAGGCTATAACAGAATTATCGCTGTCTTCGTCGTAAGAACCCCCTACGAGCTTCTTATAATTTCGGGGCGGGACGGCTCCTGATCTTAGTCGAGTAATACGATGAGGTTCATCATCGCTCGATTCTGAATCATCATCCGTCTCTATAATTTTCTTCCATTTTCCTACCATGTTGGAAGTTATAGCTCTCCATTGTTTCAGGGGAGTGGTCCTTGTCTTCTTAGCAGGATTCTGGTTTGACTCGTTTAATCGGTCGAGCACAGATATCCTGTTCTTGCTGCAGTCACAGTTGTCCATCACGGTTGATACTGCTGTCACAAGTTGTTGGCAATGGCAAATATGTTCAACTTGAAGTTGTTCTATGCCTCTCTTCTTAGAGAGATGTTCCCTGAGGTCAGTGCCTCTAGCCATGGAGTCAAGAGGTCCATTCAACTCTTGAGAATGTTTAGGAATCCACTGAAACTTCTTTGATTGATCAACCCTGACTCTGGGGTCGGACCGATCCTCGCGTGGCTTAGGAATAGCCTCGCGTTTCACATTGCGGGCCTGAAGAATAGCTCCGCGCTTATCCACACTAGCCTCGCGTTTCTCGCTGGCTTGGTGTGTCCTCGGAAATTTAGCTTCTGGAATAATAGCCCCGCGTGAAGGGAAGTTCTTGCACGCTGGCTTATCTTTGCGATTAACGCAGATCATAGCTTCGCGCTTAGCGCGGTTTTTACGACTGACAACTATCTGCCAATCATCCTCACGTTCCTTGTGGGTGTCAGAAGTCTTGCGTTTATTGCAAGTATCACTGGCTTCGCGTCTCTCGCTAGGCACAGTAATAGCCTCGTGTGGAGAATCACACGCTGGCTTTGAATAATTTTTATACTCGCGTAACTCGCGAGTGTTGGGTATTCTGCAACTAGCGCAACCCTTACTGGCTTCGCGTCTCTCGCTAGGCACAGTAATAGTCTCGCGTGGAGAATCACACGCTGGCTTTGAATAATTTTTATACTCTCGTAACTCGCGAGTGTTGGGTATTCTGCGACTAGCGCAACCCTTACTGGCTTCGCGTCTCTCGCTAGGCACAGTAATAGCCTCGCGTGGAGAATCACACGCTGGCTTTGAATAATTTTTATACTCGCGTAACTCGCGAGTGTCAGGAATTTTGCGTAACTCGCCAGTATTACCAGCCTTGCATGGAAAATCACACGCTGACTTTTCCTTGCTTTTAAGGCAAGTTGTATCTTCGCGTTTAATGCGGTAGAGAGTGGTCTCGTGGGTAGCGCGAGCCAATTTGCGAGGGACCATAGCCTCGCGTCCTCTAGAGTTAGCTCCGCGTCCAAGGCGGGCTTTGAGGGCTCTACGCCTCGCTCTCTGGTTCCTGTTCCGGAGTTGGATCCTGGTCAGTCCAGTTCCCACGTCTTCTTCGGCAATCGGAAGCTCTTCCTCGGCTAGGATTTCTTGTGTGGACTCCGGCGCTATAACCGTAGTCTCCAAGGATCCCCGTCTCTCGGTGGATACCTTTCTACCCGTCACTCGGGCATTGGAGTATATACAGCAATAGTGCCGTGTCTCATCCAAGTCACCTGATCCGGAGGAGAGGAACTCCTCGTACTTCTGTTGGTCGATTTCAACGACCAGTGTGTCTACTTCGGATCCGATCAAGTCAACGTCCGATTGCGCCACAATCTCTTCATCAGTGAAAGAGATGGCTCCCACTGTGGTCGCCAGTTTGTTCGTCGCAAAATTTCCTTCGCTTCCTTCCATTGAATATATCTTAGATTACAACGGAAGTGAACAAGATATATAAAGAGAACAAGCGAGAGGATTTTATAGTTCAATCTCTCTCTTTTACAATATTGTGGGATCTGTGGCGATGGGATCTATAGTAGTTCCTTTGGACGATCGGTACGTTGAAATCTTCTCTTTTAAAGATATCGGCCGACTATAGACGATCTTCTCTGGTTTTGATTTGTTCAAGGCTCTCTCGCGTAACTCGAACTTTTCAAGAACTCCAGAAAGAAGATGGTGATTTTCTCTGATCTTCACGAACTCAAGGCTCTGTGCGTAACTTGAATTCTCCAAGATTTCAGAAGATGATCAGCAAAGGCTTCAAGGCTCTCTCACGTACTTGAATTGCCAAAGGATCGATAGGAAACTTCCGATGCCAAAAAGAAGACCCCTAGGGTTTCACCAGGAAGGTATTTATAGCCCCAGGTTAATGCAAGAGTTTCTATCTAAATAGAACTCGCATTCATCAAGGATTCCAATCAAATATCTTAGTTTTGATGGAATTCTGATTAGACTTGATTCGGGTATTTGGATAGGCCCAGGATCATAATCTCAATCAATTTGAGATTCTGGTTATCTGCTTACGCGGAGCTTTAATCGCATCAAAACGCGGCACTAAATAACCAAAACGCGGAGCTAACGCGGAGCTATTGATCATCTTCGCGTTTTACTCAAACGCGAGGCTAATACAAGCCAAACTGCGGAATCAACGCGGAGCTATTAAACATCTCCGCGTTTTATTCAAACGCAGAGTTAATGTAACCAAACGCGGGGCTATTGAATTAGCTCCGCGTTCTGTTGTGGAAAATCCTTTTAACTTAGAAATTTTCACTGCCAACAAGCCTTTCTTCACTAAATTCTACAAAACACCCATACCTGCATGACCTAATCGCATGTGCAACAACATGATTGTTTCTGCATCTATATCCTCTTCAGAAACTATAGCTGCTGATCCAATAACTGTACTACACTGAAAGTAGTATAAGTTATTCTTTCTCGTACCTTTCATCACTACAAGTGCGCCTGAAGTGACTCTGAGAACTCCATCTCGGATAGATATAGCAAAACCTTTTGCTTCTAACTATCCCAAAGACATGAGATTCTTCTTCAAATCCGGTACATACCGAACATCTGTCAAAACTTTGGTTGATCCATCATGATTCTTTAAACGGATTGAACATATCCCAGTTGTCTTGCAAGAGCTGTCGTTGCCCATAAAAATAACTCCTCCATCAAACTCTTCAAAATTGAAGAACCACTCCTTGTAAGGACACATATGATAGGTGCATTCAGAATCCAAAATTCACTCATCAGAATGAGAAACTAAAGATAGACTAACCAATGCAAAATTTGAGTCGTCATCTTCATACTTGGCTACACATGCATCAGAACCAGCCTTATCTTTATCTTTTTTTCTTCAATTTTGGACAATCTTTCTTCTAATGCCCTTTCTTATGACAAAAAGTATATTCATCTTTATCAGGTCTGCCTCTTGATTGGAATTTGTCTCTCTGATTAGATTTACGACTCTAAGATCGGCCTTTAGTAGGCCTCAGCTGTATTATACCCATGCTCTTTTTAATCTTTCTTTCTGATCTCAGAATTGTACAATGCATTGTGTACCTCATCAAAAGTCACCTATCCTTACCACGAAGGAGAGTAGTGATAAGGTGATCATACTCATCAGGAAGAGAAGCCAACAATAATAAAGTCTGATCTTCATCTTAACAGTCACATCTAAATTTAACAAATCTATTATTAATTTATTAAAAAAAGCAATGTGAGCGTTGATAGATGTACCTGGTTGATACTAGAAGCGGAACAATTTCTTCTTCAAATAGAGCCGATTCTTATTGCTTTTTTTCATAAACTTTTTCTCCAGCTCATTCCACATCTTGCTTGTAGACATTTAAAAGGATACTTCTATTCTCTTGTGAGACAAGATCGAATGGTACCACATGCTTGGCGATTGATTCTTTCCCATTCTTTATCGGTCATATTTTCTGGCTTCTTGTCTTCCAGAGTAACATCAAACTCTTACTGATAAAGAATATCTAAGACTTCACACTGCCACATGCCGAAGTTGTTGTGGACATCAAACTTCTCAACTTCGAACTTTGCATTAGTCACAGTAACCTTAGTCGGTGTAGACAAAGAACCTTCTGCAATTTTTTAATGATTTGCCATGGTCGAATCTTTGGCTCTGATACCACTTGTTGCAAAAAATAGATATCTTACCCACACAAATAGGCACTAAAAATAGTGCCACACAAAAACTAATGCAAAATAAGAGAAGACACAAAATTTAACGAGATTCGGTAAATATTACCTACATCGTCAAATACCAACGATCAATCCACTATCACCAAAATTTCAAATTACAAAGATCTCTGATAAATTGAAAAGTTCCCGAAGAATAGGAGAATTTTTTCCAAAATTCAAAAATCCAAAATTACAACTTGAAATTTTCAGATTTGAAAACTTTTCAAAATAAAATCTATTTTCTCAGAACAGTTTTATATAATAACTAATTAATTTTGGGATACTTAAAACCAAAGACACGAGGCCCTATTTATAGGACCCATGGGTGATGTCTTTTTAGCGCCCAGCCGATGTGGGATTAAAAGAGCCACACCCAATATTCAATAAGGAGAGCTTTCTTCTTGATCTTCTTTTGTTTGTTTGGTCTATATGAAAAGTAAGAAGTGCATACTTCTTTTACTTTTATAAGTTAGATTGTTTATTTTGCATAAGGAATAACCCCCAAGAAGTAGTACTTCCTCATTTTTATTTGTTTAGTTAGTAAAAAGGAAGTAAGGATCCAAACATCATGGTGAGATTACCACCCTCAATGTTACAAATAATCTCTCTTTTCATTTTTAGATGTTAACCATAATATATCCAAATTTAGAAAGAAAAGTAAAAATGATTATTTTTAAGAATTATAATAATAAATATATTAACTAAATTAATATTTAAATATTAAATAAATTAGAAAATTAATAGTTTAAAATAACTTTGAAAATCTTAGTAGTCATTCCGTAGTTATAACTTCATAAATAATAATTTAGAACTACTTCGTAAATTCAACAAAGAATTCAAATTCCAGTTTCCAAATTTGATTCAGATAATCCAATTTCTTATACATGAAACTTAAACATATATAATTATATATACTATTATATGATATAAGTATCTAAATTTCGTATGCATATTAGTATTTATCCTTTCATGTTCTATTATGTAGATTATGGCATATATTTATTTCACATAATAATATATTTTTGTTTTGTAGCAAATAAACATTTGCAAGTTATATACAAGCACCAAAATATATCTATGAAGACTTTACCATTTGAATATCTTATAGAATGTTTAATAAAATTTCGTACCATCCTCTTTTAGCACAGTTTTTTTCTATGATATCTGAATGGTATCCATCATTTAACGAATATAAATATTAAATTTATCATCTGGTATTACCATATCTATATTCGTAATCCTATCCAAAAAGAAAAGATAAATATAAATATAAAAATATCCATATCCAATCCGTTTAACCCTAACATATGGACATGCTAATTCAACAGGGAAAAATATTAGTGAAATGAGATGAAGATGGAGACATATAAGACTCAAAAACATATTCGGCATAAGATGTATAAAATCCATACGAATACAAGCAAAATCTCCTACATTAAAACCCATCAAGCGCAACTTTTTTTTTTCCAAACATCAAAAAAAAAAAAAAAAACTAAATTAACATGCCCATCACAAATTGTAATCAACCAATCAACAAACATTTCCATGTACAATCTAAGAATTTCAGTCATCCAATTCACAAATATTTGGATATCCATTTTTGTATCCAACCTTTTTACAAATATCTGTACACATCTCAGCCAAAACTATGGTGGTAACAATAAACATATCCGTATTCGAGCCAGTTTGCACCCCTCTTGTGCTACTATAAGCATTTCACAATACAAATATTCATAATATCTAATAACAGGTGCTTGCATATTGATTGATCCATATCCTATGATCTAGAGCAGACTTGCCACAAAATGGGGCCTTGCAACTTTGGATTTTGTAGCAGAATCGCTTCTTGCAATTAGCATGAAAACAAAATTCAAAGCAAAATAATGTTTGAGAAATCATGAAACTGGAGTAGCAGCGTACATAATCATTTTGAGAAGAAAACACGAATATAACTGATCTGGATGAATCTAAATATTTGCAAAAATGTTTGACAAATCGTGAAATTGGAGTAGGAGTGTACTGGTCCGAGGTATTTGATGCATTGGTTCTGTAGTGTGATTCTAGCGAAGAATTTAATCAAGACAAGATTTGGTAGGCAAGAGTTAATAAACATACTACTTCGAGCCAGTGCTGGAGAGCTAGCTTTTGAGCTTTGTGGCTTTTCGATAAACCCTTGCCAACCTTCAGAATAGAAGCAAAGAGCCATTAGGATAATATCAATATGAATACATGCAATAGAGGGTTTGAAATCAGCCTTGAAATAGATGGGAAAGAGATTGGTTACCTTGGCCACCCTTGTTCGAGCCCTCGCCCAACGAGAAACAGCAGTTTCTGGCTTTCCACAATCAAAAAATGATACTGAACTACGTCAGTGATGCAAAATCTAGATTCTAGAGCCTTCCACCTGTAAAAGAACAAAAAAATGGCTAAACAAAAGAGGTTTTGCATAAGACCATGATCAAATTTCAATTTAGCAAATAGAATATCTAAACACATACCATAGTTCTTCAACCACAACTGCACAATCTGCAGTGTAATCTAGCTGACAAAGACACCTGCTTTAACCAGAATTTCCTGATAAAAAGTTTACCAACACAGGTTGCCCAAAATAACACACACAATTAGAGGCAACAAACATAGGTTTCCTAGCAATTAGAATTGACAAAAACATTACACCAGTGCCTAGTTCACAGAAGCGTTGCCTACAATGTCTCAAGTGTTCTTCTACGAGACTGTAACACCTGAAGCTATAGTAGCTACCATGAATGATGGCAGCAGCCAACTATTCTTCTTGGCATGCTCTACATAGGACCAAAACTTCTCTTGAGCATTTGCAATATCAAAGAAAATTAAGGAAATCAAGAGAAACTCCATCTGTTCATTATCATAGAAAATTAAGGGAAAGCTAACTTCACAGAAAATTATGGAAATAAAAATAAATTGCGCAATTTTTCATTTAACAACATGATGGGCCTCAATATGTTCATTATCATCCACAGAAAATAGAACAAAGTATGACTAGTCAATTGAGGCAAACATTAGAACCTATAATAGATTTGCTTCGAGTCACATAATGATCATGCACAAAATTCAAAAGTACTGGAAACTGAGGCTACCAATCACCCAAAATCAGCATCCGTTAAATTCGGACTTCATGAGAGATTATTAGGACTCCCATCACTATAAATATCATTGATACTCCTCTCATTACCTACACTTCCTAGCATTGGCATCCTTCCATATTTTCTCAAAAATGTCAACAACTTCATCATTTTGAACTTCTTGGGGCTTAACGATGAAGGCTTTTGCATCAAGCTCATTGAATACCAAGTTAAGATCTCTTTGATCAAAATCCTTCATCCCCCATATGATTTCTAATAATCTTTCAAGCCACTTATCTTGGCGGGAAGCATGAATAGCATCAGCAATATCTTTGAGCCCACAAATTAGAACACATAAAACTTGAATTTCATCTCTTTTCCTCTTTCTAGATGGACGAGAAGTGCTCTCATTCATTATTGAGATGCATGGAAGTTAGAAATTGGGGAATTCCTATTGAATTGTGGGGTACACAATCTATCAGATGTAATCACCTTTGCTACATAGTCATCTTCATCATCAAGATTGATTGGCTCTGGTTCCTTCTCGTCATTCGAAATGTAACTTATCTTTCTAAATTCTCCAGTAGCGATGTCTTCCCCACAAATGATCTTAAGTTCTTCATTTCTCTATCAGTTTGTTGAGATATGGAATGCGGTGTTCAGATGTTGCTACACAGAAGTTATAAATAAACAGTTCATTAAAATTTATAATACAAAACGTAATTCTATTAAAAGAACAAAATGTATGATAATAAGCATGCCTCAACATACTCCTTAAATATTTTCTCATCCAGCAATATTGTTTTCGTATTCTCATCCCATCCTGCTCCAGTTAGTTTCTTACATTGATAAATAATCTTCCATTTGTCTCCGAAACTCCTCATATGATTATCAACATGTTTTGTGATAAAATTTTCATTGAACAATTGATTGATATGGTTGGCGGTAGCAACAAAAACTTGAGGCTTAAAAGTCTTGTGGCATTTCAGTCCCTTACTAAAAAGATCCATCAAGAAAGGGATAAGCATATCATCATAACAAGATTTCCACTTCTTGTTTGGTACACCTTTCCTCTTCTTCTTTTTTTCCTCCTTACATTTTTTCGTAGTAGAAGAATCCAGCTCTATGCTACTGGTAGAATTTTTACCATTCGTCTTGTGACTCGGAGATGTCTCATTGGCAGATTTAAATGCTCCTAGTGGAGGATTAAAACCATGCATTCCAGGTAGTCTAAAATTAGGGAGTATCTCTTGTGGCATTGGAAAAGGGATATGCATCCATTATTTGAAACTTCTCCAACTCCCATTCCCATCATTTGAATATTGGAAGGAAAGCCTTTAGGCACAATAGGGCTTGGTAGAGTCGCTGAACCAGTGGTTGAGTAAGCACATGCTCCATGCATAACAAAGTTTTCTATATGGTCCATTATCCTGTGACAGTGACACATATATATGTGTTTTACATTAATAGACTAAAGATAATGTCAATATTAAATAGACTGAAGGTAATGTCAATGTTGGACTAAAGATAATGTCATTGTTAAATAGAAGAAATCTAATATGAATGTTACATAGAAGTTTTACATTCCACTGAGCATTCAACAAATATATGACTATATATAGAAGTACATAAACAGACTGAAGATAATGTCAATGTTAAATAGCATAAATCTATTGCATAGATAAAAGCTAGTATGAATGCTACATAGAAGTTTTACATTCCACTGAGCATACAACAAATATATGACTATCTATCTAAGCCTATCTCTGTCTCATCTCCTCCCCTTTCTCTAGCACAATAATCCACCTACATTTGTTTAGCTAAAGCATCTCTCTTTTGTAACCATTCTTGGTTAGCTTCCTTTTGTTCTTACAGTGTCAGCCCTTGTGTATTGTAGACCATCCATTCATCAAAAAGCTCTTCTGGTTCTTCATTAAAATTTACATCTTCATGGATGAACCTATCATCCGGGTCCACTTGCATAATATAATTATGTAATATGCAACACGCTATTACAATTTTTACTTGTGAGTCAAATGAAAAATCAGGTTGACATTTAAGTATGTTGAATCATTTTTTCAAGATACCAAATGCACTCTCAATCTTCGAATGGAGAGATGAATGTCCAAGATTGAAAAGTTTGCGATGATTCATTGAAAATTTTCCCATTTGCTCTTTTAAGTGGTATCGCAATCCACGATAAGGAGCAATGAATCCAGGTATGGTAGTGTATCCGACATCACATAAGTAATACTTGTCTACACCAACCAAGTTAAATAAACATGTCATATACCTAATTTACATAATACCTAATATATGTAGGTTTTGAAGTTTTATTACCTTTAAGTAGACGAATGCCTTTCGGTGGATGTATGGACAATGCATCTTTTAGAACTGCAAAGTCATGTACAGATCCTTCCCAACCTGCCATGACATAACAAAATTGTTTGTTTGGTGTCATGGTAGCAAGGACATTTTGTGTTGAAACATCCTTACGGCCTCTAAATCGAACAACAATATTATCCGGAATAGATGCTTCTATTTGAGTCCCATCAATCATGCCAATACAATCCTATATAAGATTTTTAAATTAAGTACAGTAGTTTAGAGTAACCTAATTGATTATTTCTTGAAAAATTGAAATCATGGGTACCAAGTATTCCTATTACGAATTTCTTCGGCCGTCTCATATCCCGTCTGTCGCATTAGCAAAGGTCATAGTTTCAATATTGCCCTTAAAATGACATTAAAATGTGGACTTATAGTCTCTTTTGACCATAGAAAATAATAACCGACATCCTGTATTTGTATCATGTCCTAATATGTTAAGAAAAATTGCATGTTGCTCCTCAATGGTTACTTGATTTGTATCCCTCAAATTTCCACCATTTCTCAACATTCTTGCAAGGTGAAAGAAGGCCCCTCTATCCATCCTGAGGCACACATATGTAGTAAGTCTCTCCGAAAAAAAATAACCAATAAAAATTATGGTTTCTTACTAAATCTCTCAGCATTGTGGGCTCCCTAGGTATATATTCATCTTCCCAATCAAATAGAATATAACAGGCAATCACAACAGTAGCAGCTGTACAGGAGCCAACAGAAGCAAGATATGTGTTCTACAACTCATCAAACTGATCCATTATTGTCTAAAAGAACCAAAAATAAAATATGATAAATATTAAGTAAAAAGCATTCGAAACAACTCATATGGATATCAAAGATTTAGATTATGCCTCAACGAATTTTTTTTATTAAAACAATAACATTCTCCTACTATTGCAATCTGCACTCTGGATCCCGACACTTCAGATAGAAGCTTTGTTTTTATTAACTATAATTGATTAAGGTTTTAGATGTGTTAATATTTGGATGCAAAAGGTTAAATCTACAAGTGTTGACTATATATCATACTTGCCCATCCTATTACTTATGATTGTGACAAGAGCCTTTGCAAATTGCAATCAAAGATTTGATGGCTTTGACAGAGTCCAAATTTGATGGCTTTGACAAAGTCCAATCTCGATACATTTCCAGTGGATTTTCATTGCGCAGTTAGATCTCTTGTGTGCATGAATTTCTATTTTCATCGGCTCTCCTTTTAATACATGCTTCCAAAACCTGTGTTTTAATAATCATGGTTTTTGTTGGGATGATATGATTGAAAAATTGAGCAGTGCTAGGAACTTAGTTTGAATGAAAAAAGTTTAACACCTGCATTGAATCTCGTGATTCATCCTTTTGTGCAGTCTTTAGAATGCTATTCATCTCTTGTTTAAATTTAACTTTTAGATATGCTACCTGGGATGACATCGTTGCTTACAAATTTAACTTTGAGACTTTCCTCTCTAGGGCTTCCACACCTCTCTAATAGAAATAAGCATGGTATTGTCATTTATATGACACGAGGTTTTGTAGCACATTATTTGGTTATGGCATATTTTCCTTGACTAATGTTAAACTTTAGTACTTCAGTTTTGGCTCAATGTTGTGAGCTTAATTATTAGATTGAAACTAGTTGATGACTAAAATTCAAAAAAAAAATGCAAGTAAAAAAGGAAAATCGCTGCAGGAAATTGTGGGAATTGTAGCCAAAATTTCTCTAAGAAGTAGATAAATGATGGCTAAAATTCAAGAAAAAATTGCAGGTAAAAAAGAAAAAATTCGCAGCAAGAGATCTAAGATTGCAGCCAAAATTTCTTTAAAAAATGGATAGATTATGGCTCAAAATCCAAAAAAAAAAAAGCGAGATGAAACCTTTTCTCTTATTAGGGTTTACTACATGTAGAAGAAGAAGAAAAAAAAAAAAAAAAAGAACCTGAAAACCATTCTTCCCTCTGATTCTCTGAAAAAAAAAATTCCCTCTACATAGCACAATAAAAAACAAAGCTACTCCCAATCAAAATCGCCACAATGTCAGTAAATAAATCCAATTTCTTTACACAAAAAAATAAAAAAAAAATAATACCTTGATTAAGAAGCCTGCTACAAAAAGGGAGAACTTGAATAAACGGGGCGAGTTTCTGCCTCTCAGCCAACAATTCAGCTACATATCTGTAAGCAAAAACATTCAAAGCTATATATCCATCCATAAATAGATGAAGACAAAGCCCTAAATTTCTAGAAAAAAATGGATAGATTTTGGTTATAATTCAAAGAAAAAAATCGCAACTATTTTGGAAGAGAGATTTGAGAAGAAAAAAATTTGCAGCCATTTTCAAAGAAAAAAAAGTTAAATACAAAAAAATTTTGAGATCAAATCTTCATCTCTTGGAAGACCTACGGAAGAGATAAGAAGAATACTTAGAAGGAGGAGGTGAAGGGAATCAAGGTATTATGGAAGAGGGAAAGAAGTGAAAAAGGAATCTTTTCATTTTTTTTAATTATTTTTTTTCCTCACTACCTGAGGTCTTTCCCTCTTCTGATGGATTTGGAGCGGAAGAAAATCTAAAGAGTTATCTTGCCACGTAAGATCCAACTCAGCAAATAGAAAGTAACTTCTAAATTACTTCTGAAGCAAACAAACAACTGAATTTGTGAAAGTAAGTTACTTCCTATATTACTTCAGTGCAAACAAACAGGCCCTTAGCTTGGAAGAGCTTAGAAAGTAGAGAATCAAAACAAAAAAAATAATATTTTATTTGCATGTAGTAATTAACATACAAAAGTTATCTTTTTATACATAAAAACTAATAAAATAATATAATTATTATTTTGTTTAATCAATTAAATAATATTATATTCACTTATTAATACACTTTCATCTTCCAAAAATTAATAAACAACCATAATAAACAACCATAAACAGCCAATATACATATGGGCATTGGCTTGCCTAATACAGAAGAAGACATACATCAAACTTCCAACTGCATATGGGATCATCTTCATTTCCACATTCTATTTTTTAATTATCAGACATTGTTGATAACTCAGCTTAAAATGTCCTGTGAGCAGAATGTTGATCGGCTTTGCATTTTGTATTTTAAATTTCTTCAATTACTTCTCTATATATCTTTCTTTCGACATCCAAATCTCCTTGCTTTTTCTGTCACAGAGATCATCACACAAAGTATCTATTTTTCTACCCCTAAAACCTTCACTACAAAGAATTTACTCAGAATATTCTTCAAACTAACAATCTTCTTGGTATCATGTTCGAAAATTAGCATATTATCAATATATAAAAGAAAAATGAGAAAGTCACCTTTGACATATCTCTTTACAAATATACAATAGCATGTAAAGGTCTTCTAGTCGATGGTGCATTATAAATGAACATCAGGCATATTACTTTTGAAGTATTTGCTTGAATAAATATAAGCTCTTCCTGATCTTGCATACAAGATCCGTTTTTATCCTTCTCCTGAAAACTTTCAAGCTGCTCTATATAGATTTTCTCATTTAAGTCACCATTTAGGAGTGCAATCTTCACATCAAGTTATTTGACCTCCTAATCTATGCTTGTTGCCAAGTCAAGGACAATTTAGGTTGAGGATATATTTACTACAGGGGAAAGTATTTCTTTAAAATCAATTATTTTCTTTTAGCTGAAGCTCCTCACGACCAAACACATCTTTTATTGTGGTTATGGGGTATTTTATCAATATTTAGCTTGTATACCCATTTGTTCTTAAGTGCCTTTCTTCCCTTTGGTAATGGAACCAAATTATAAGTGTAGTTTTCATGTAAGAAACTCATCTCATGTTCTATGGTTCCATCAGTAATCATTGTATACTCGTCTGGTGGATATCTATATAAGGCTTATCATTATCTAGTAAATTTTTTTAAGAGAAGTTTTGTTGTTGGTTTCTCATTAGTTTATTCATTTTTTTCAACTGGCCTATATCAGGTGGAATATTCTCTGATGTATACTCTAGTTGCACATCTCTCCCATGATTGTCATACTTTATAGGGGAAAAAAATGAGATCTAGGTTGGCTAGATGATAGGTAATAGACTTTAGTTTCTCTGGCTTCTCAATATCATCTATTGTTTGATCCTCTAAGAATACAATATCTCTGATTCTAACTATTTTCTTTGCAATTGGATCTCATAGCCTATGCCCAAACTGTTCATCTACATAGTCGAGGAAGAAGCTATGTCTTGATTTGCTATTGAGTTTGGACCTCTCATATTTTGAAATGTGCACAAAAGTTCTATACCCAAAGACCCTCAAATGCTCATATGACATATTCTTCTTAAGCCAAACATTCTTCAAGATATCACCTGCAAGTGGAACAGATGGAAAATGGTTGATTAAGTATATCAATATCTTCATTGCCTCCCCAAAAAAAAGTAGGTAGTTTCGCGTGAGAGAGCATATATCGAACTCTTCCTTCGATTGTTTGGTTCATTCTTATTATAACTCAATTTTGTTAAGGAGTCATTGGTATTATCTATGTCATGCCATTGCAGTACTGTTCCAAATGGCCCATGCTACTTGCTGCCATTGTCTGATTTTACCAACTTAAGTTTCCTAATAGTTTCTCTTTTAACTTTCACATAGAATTCTCTCAAAGCATTCAGTACTTGATTTTTGGTCTTCAACAGAAAAACCCGCACCTTACCGGAGTGATCATCAACAAAGGTTACAAAATATTGCGCATCACCCATGAATTTTTTTAGACATATAGCAAAAATTTAATTAAATGGATGAGATCTAGAATATTCATTCTTCTTAATGAGCGGGTACTTTAGAAAATAACTATATGTTATTTGTCAAAAATGTAATACATATTTTTTTTAAAAATATATACCTCTTACCTTAGGAATACTTTGCTTCCTGCTTAGTATTTGTATTTCCTTATTACTCATGTGTCCAAGATGCTTTGTTATAAATTGGTGAAGGATTCATATGCAATAGTTGTATTTTCTTTGCATAACTTATTTCTTGTAGAGTATCTTTTATTACCATGTACAATAACCAGCAAGCCTTTTGTGAACTTCCACTTTCCATCTCTAAACTTGCTAAAATAGCCTTCATTATTGAGTTTGCCAGCCAAAATAAAATTGAGATGAATGTTAGGTACATGTCTCAGATTTTTCAGTGTCAACCAACAAATAGTTTTAGCCTATAAATGATATTACAAATACCAATGATCTAACATGAACTCTATTTACCATGTTGATGCTACCAAAGTCTCTACTAGTATAGGTTGAGAAGAAGTTATCATGTGAAGTGAGATGATGCAATGAACCGAAATCCACAATCCATGAGTTATTTTCATATGCAAGATTGAGACAATCGTCATCATCGATGAAGAAGATATCATTACTATGGTGGCGAATGTTATAATATCTTATTCTTCTTTTTTCAGCTCTCCTTTGTCACTTTTATCTTTTGATGTTTTGATCATGTTTATATTTACTGTACTCGGTTTTCTTATGCTCGGGTTTATTGTAGTACGAGCAAGTCATGCATTTTTGAGACTTCGATCGCTCTGTCAATTTGTGTCCACAATTTGGGTTTTTATTATTATTATTTTATGGTGTTATTTCTTTTGGCAATATTTGCTTCATTTTGACTAGAAGGGTAATATCTCCTCTTCTAGTTTCTTCATTAAGCTAACTTTCTTTCATCATATCCAAGATAAGTTTACCATTTGAAGCCGAGTTGCTAAGCGATGTAATCAATATCTCTCAATTATTGGGTAGAAAGCTAAGAATAAGAAGTGCTTAGATCTTGTAATCAAGCTTCATGTTCATATTTGTCAATTGGTTCATCTTATCTTGATAGTTGTTTGGGTATTCTACCATGCTGTGAGAGTCTTTGAATTATAATTTCACCAGTATACACATCAAGAAAACTTTGTTCAAAGCTGACTTCCGCCATTTAATCGAGCTCTCTACAGGATATAAACATGTATGTCATTAGCAACATGTTGAAAATTTCATTGATCAATATATTGATGAATCATACCAACTATTTTTCGACTTAGTAATTTCTATTCATCTTGATTATTACTATCAGATTTAGTTTATTTATGGGCTCATGCAATCCTTTCCAATATAGAATAACTTCCATCATAGGCTTCCATATTGAATAGTTTTTTTATGTCAATTTTATCGTATGACTAGAACTTATTGCATCTTCTATTTTATCGATACAAAAATATAACAAAATATGCTCTGATACTACTTTGTTAGAAAAAATCTATTAAAGTTGTGGAATATAATTTTTCTCTTTTTATACGATAAAATTTACAATAAGGACTAATAAAAAAAAAGTAAATCAGACAATTTTAAGTGGAAAGCCCAATTAGAAAATATCACAAAATCTAGTCCAAATAAAATCTTCCACTATCTCTAAATAATGGAGTTATAAGAATGATATCTAGATATTACAATAGGAATACCAACTATCAACAATGAAAAATGTAGTTCACTCCAAAGAATGGATAACATGAAATAAACTCTTGGAGATATGTAGATAATAATGAATATGAGGGAGCCCGATCGACGATCCAACTGTTGGATGTAAGTCACAGCACCTTAAAAACAACACTCTGAGATTTCATCTCGATCGGTGCAAACAGAATTCGAACTTGCTATTTCTCTCTTCAACAGTTCTCTCTTGATTTTTGATGCCCGGTTGTTTCTAACCAGAAATTCCAAATTGCTCACGTTGACTTATTTCTCTCTTCAATCAGTTCTCTCTTGATTTTTGATGCTCGGTTGTTTCTAACCATAAAGTCTTTTATATAGCCTTCTCCGAGCCACATTTCAATGCTTTACTTAATTACTCTTAAAATTTCCAAGAGCAACCTCTAGGACTTTTTGAAATTTTACATCTTTCAATATAGTATTCCAACTTCCATCTTAGGAGTTTGGATCCCGGTAAGTGAAAACACCCAATACTTATCTCTCCTCTTCTTACCCCTCCTCCCATTTTCATTACTATTTGCAATCACTTCATAGATAACTCTCTGCTATCATCTCCGTCAACCACCATTATACCCCCAAGCACAAGTATCTTAGCTATCATTTACTTTCTTGGGCTCTAAACATCCTCCACTATTCTGATTCATACTGATCTTGTTGTCTTTCTCTAAATTTCTAGGGCTTCATTTTCAGTAAACCAAACATGTACGAGACTATTTTTTTTAGCTCGTTCGAACATTTCGGCTTGCAGTTCGTCAAAACCGAACTTAACTCAACCAAATCACATTAAACCAAAATGATACTATTTGTTAATTAGTTCGATTCAGTTTCAATATAACAAATAATGTTGGAGAAGTCCGATCCAAACTAGCCTAAGCTCATCCTTGGTAGCGTCCATTGACTCATAGACAAACAATATATATTTATTTCATTTTCAGCCTTCAAGATTGAAAAAATATAATTTAACACCATTTCAGTTTGAAAATGGTTCTATGAGAGGGGGTGGATTTGCACTTTAAATAACTAATTACTTTCCTTTGTGATACTAAGACTGGGGATGAGAACGAGCAGGGCCGGGTCGGGCTGGGCCGGATCCATTCAGTGTCCAAACTAAAATTTTGGACTTTGGACTGAACCAAAGTCCAAATGGGCCATTGTTAAAAAAAATCCAGCTCGGCCCAATGGGCTTCGGACAACCCATGGGCTTTTTGGATCTGTCCATATCAAACTTCAAAATTCAAAAAAAATGATGCTATGACATATAAAAGTTGTCATAAAAAAATCACATAAAAAAACTTCATAACTACTACAGTTAATTGATATCTGATCATCAATTAATATGCATCCAAGCTGGCCCATTTTGATGATTTTGCAGTGTTTCTTTTATCTTTCTTTTTCTTTTACCAATCATCAAACTATAAATTGGATAGATATTTTGAATTCGTAGTGCTATTGAGATTTTGGTTGTCTTTTTTTTCCTTTGGAAGATGTTGATCTTGTCCAACTTGGCTGAATGTATTGTCCATTCTGGAATTTGTACTCGAAAAACTTTTAGCTTGGCTGAATGTATGGTGGGTGAGGTTGTTGACCGAGGTTCGAAAATGGTTAGACCAGGAAATTTTCCTCATCGATTATGAGAGCTAGCGGTTATAAATATGTCTGGTGTCCGGCATGAGCGATTGTAGTTCTTGAACATATGTCTTTGGAATTTTTTTTCACATATTAAATATCTCACCTCCTGTTTAAATTATCAAAAAAAGTTTCAATAATTGGATCATTTAATTCCAAAGTATATGATGCACTGCCTCACTAAATTTCGTCTATATGATTCATCCTCTCTAAAGAAATAAACCAAAATAAGTCAACTTGTTTACAATATATTGAAGCCTAAATTATCTAATTAAAATGCAAATGAATCCATACTTCTTCAATCTCTACCAACTTATTCTCCCTGAACTCCGCTTCCCGATGAAGTACAAAAAATATACTTCCATAGAACAGTAAACAAAGACAAACCAAAAAAAAGGAAAAAAAATAAAATATTTCAAATAAATCTAGCTCCGGCACAAGTGATACAAAGGACGAAGATCCCACAGTGAATCCGAGAAATCATTAATGGCATCCCAATACTTTTGAACACCATTCATCGCATACAACGACGCAGAGATCTGCCTCTCAACCTTCACCCTGTCCAATTCACAAGTGATCATCTCACCCTCACTCGTCGTTCACACGCTCTCGTGAAAGGAACTGCCCTTATCGATCTGCAACCCATCGTACAACGACAGCTCAATTCGACTCAATAGTTGGGGGTTCACTTCGGGCGGAGAGTTTGGGAAACTTGTTTGGACAGATTTGGACGGGTTTGGACATGTCCAAATCCAAACTTCTTAGAGAAAAGTTCAAATGAGTTCAACCAATATGGTCCAAAATTAAAATGGACAATCCAAAGTCCAGCCTTTTCGGACTAGTCCGATTAGGTCTTGGACTGGCTTGAGTCCATTCCCATCCCTAACTAAGACCGGGAGAAATTCTAAATGGGCACCACTTTTCTCTTAATGAGCACCATTTTCACCAAGGTGCTAATCACTTTACTATAGGATGTGGTGCTCGGTAAGAGGAAACTGGTGCGCATATAGAATATCCCTCGGACCAGCAGTTGAAACAACTACTTTTGTATTACACTCCCACCGACTCCTCAGGGGAGTTTCCAAAGGAGCACATCATTTGTTTTTTTTCCCCCTGGTGAGCTCATTTTATAACTGTCCAAACTCCGGACAAAAAAAAAAAAAAAAAAAAAAAAAAAAAAAAAAAAGTGGGCTCACTAAAAAAAAATTGGTGTGCTCCTTTGGAAACTCCCCTCCTCAGCTACCCGACCAGTCACCCAAAGTATTTCCCAAACGAAAGAGGGAAAATATAAACAAAAATAGAAACAAAATGAAATAACGGAGAATGACCATCAAAATCAGGTAACTTTCTCTTGTCTTTTCGAATATTGAGCTAGATTTTCTATCTGGGTTTTGTTTATATCTTGTTTTTTCATTGGGTTTTTGGGCATTTATTCCGCCAATTTTTAGAATAAAAAGTTGATTTTTAATCTTTTTAGTTATTTTTGGCTTCTGCGGCTTGCTTGGTTTCATCAATAATTTCTCCATTTCTTGATCTTTACTTCATTTTATTGTATCACCTAATCCACAAGGTAAAGTTTTTTTTTTTTTTGTTTCCTCGACTCATTTTATTGTTCCTCTTATTTGAATCTTGCTTCATTTGTTTAATTCTGCTAATATTGATTGATGTTATCTTTGCTGTACTGCTCGCGATCTTGTTATACTTTTTGTGGTAGATCGAGATTTGGACTAACATTGGAGAGCAGCTATAGGATCTTTATATATATTTGATTTTAATTTTGGGTTGTTGCATATTCTCACATGAGTAATGGGTTCTTGTTGTGATTGAGGATCAGATGATGACTGCCCTTGCTGCGGCCAGTTCAGTATGAGAGGGAAGATGATGGGTGGGTCTTCCAAGTCAGTGGAGGCGAGGCATCGAACTGCGACATCTTTGTGAGTTGTTCGGTTCTTTAGCTCTCCTGTTTACTGATTTTTTTTGGGTATGTACCTATAATTTAGCTATTTGAGTTGGATTCACAAGGAAAGAGAGAGAGAGTGAAAGGAAAATGAGTCAACTTGTTCTCTTCTGTGTCCATGGTTCTCGACTTGTTTTATAAACAGGAAGTCTTTTAAGCAGAATCTCTTTCATTTCCTGATCCTAGGTCTCTTTCTTTTATGTGTTTAATGGCCATTTATACATAGATCTGGCAACATCAATGATGACTTTTCTTCTATGGTGGTTTTCGTATATATCACTTTAAGTTGTGCCCTTATTTCAACACATGCTTGTGCCTTTCCCATTTACTTTTTGATTCATTTCATAATATTAGGAGGGAGTGTGTTTATGTGAGGATGGAAACAACTCGCTTTATTTAGAGGACATGCTTTTATAGGGGTTTCTTCTTTCTTTTTCCTCATATATCTTCTATTAATTGCTCTCATGCCATTTGCATGCTGATTTTTTCTGCAACTTTTTATTTTGACATTTCAAACGATTTCTTTGTTTCTTTTCAATTTTGTTTGTTATACTACATTTTCGAAGACAAAATAAATGTTTATTCTGTGCTAATTATTTTCTTTTTTTGTTCTTTTCATAGTCAAAATTATAAAGAGAGAGACTGGGACATGAGCTTTGAATAGGGTACCATATACATTTACTGCCTTCATGTGTCCTTCTAATTTGCAACATACTCAAGGCAGATGCTGTGATGAATAATGCCTGAGTTTTGCTATTAGGTTCCTTATGATCCTTATTTGTTTCCTTATGCCTGAGTAACTAGCCGAGAGGTTTTTCTCATTAAACTCATCATCTATCACTAGCTCTCGAACTTGGATTAAGCAATGTATTGATCGCTGTGTCCTAGTGATTTTGTTTCTAGCAAGATTTAAAATATTGGAATTAGTATTGGTATCGGCGAATGATGGATGGTATTAGAGTCAGCACTCAAGCAATATCAGGCATATCATCTCGAGAATATTGGAAATATCGGACCAATATTGTACACTATATTGTTTACTTGGTACCTCTAATTCCTATATGATATTAGTAATTGTGATATGTATTGGTTTCAGCAGATATTGATAACCATGGTTCTTAAGAACTATATTAAGTTAAAAAAAAAAAATCAGTAATCGAATTTAAATTTAAAATCATGCTGAAATATTGGACAACCATGGAAATCCGAGCATATTTTTATATTCTTAGATTATTTATGGTCTATTCCTAAAGGAGAGTTGAATGCAAACTATAATTGAAGGAGAGCTTGACTTATGTTTTCTATACCCTGTTGATTTTGTTAATCTGAACCCTCTTATATTATTATCTTATTTTCAGTCATTTGTCATACTACACTTTTAGTTCTTCCTCAAAATCAACTTGAGTTGAATCCACACTGTAATTGAAGAAGGGGTTACTTATATTTACTGTTTCCCATTGAATTTGCTAATCTGAACCCTCTTATATTGTTATCTTATTTTCAGATATTTGTCATACGACTTTTTTAGTTCTTCCTAGAAATCAACTTGCAGCAATAAAAGCATAAAGGATCATTTGTCAGAGTCTCGTAACCTTGTGTTCATATTATCTTCTATATAATCTCAGTATAGCTGTTGTACACTTTCAAAAAAATTTGGTCTTGATTATGAAATATAACAAGTTCTGGTGTATTTGGTATTTTATATGTTTTCAACAGTTTTATAGAAAAACTGAGATACTATGGTACATAAAGTTCTAGATCCAGGATGAAGAAAATGAGGAAAAACCTATTGCCTTTGGTAGTACAGTTATAGTTGTCAATATCTTACATTACGCTATATGTATCCTACATTATGATACGCAAGGAAATCAATACATATTTTATGTATTGTATCCATTGGGTAAGGTATCCTACGTTGCAGTTAGTATATCCTATGATACAATTCCTATTTCATGATATTCAAAATGTGATGTTATGGTAAGTTGGCTCATACAAGAATTTCAAACCCATACAAATTGGCCTTTTACTTTTATTACAAGTTGCAAACTTTTAAATGAGTAGTTTCTATAACAAAAGAGGACATCCAGGTCCAAGTTATCTATTTTAGTTAAAAAAATATATACAAACCAATCATAATGCCCGAATTCTTTCCTAATTAAACCAAACCAATTAGCAGTGGGCCAAAATAATAACCCAAGCCCAATTATAATTTATAAAACTTTGGCTCTGGCTTGTTGTAAACTGAACCAGAGTCGACCGAACTCGGGCTGACTTGGCTAGTTCCCAATCCTAATTAAGAGATGCAGGAGATGAGTCCTAACATGAACTTAATAATATGCTTGCTACACAAATCTAACCCAATAGGAGGGAATAATGAAAAGAGTTTTCGGTCGACAATTTATTACCATATTCAATCATCTTTCTCGATACCAAATTAAATCCATTACATCTGGACTCTTATCATTTCGGCAGAATCAGTTTACCTTCCCATGTTCGTATGCAAGTAGTTCTACCAGTAGATTTTACTTGTACATGGTCTAGTTCAAATAAGTTTTTAATCTCTAGCAAGTTGAAAATTCTTTTAGCCTCTAACTCTCTTTCACATGTAGTGATATAGTGAGCGACAAAAGCCTTATGGATTCCTTTATTTTCATGCACACAATTCACATGCATGAAACACATAGAACAAGAACACTAGATGATGTGGTTTGGTCAAACTAGGCAAAACTAGGCATACATTCATGGCGAACTATATTTCATTGTATAAAATATGACAACATTACTCACCATGTCCTCTTGATTACTATACAGGTTCTTATGGTGACATCTCTCAACCATTGCATGTTCTAAGGAAACTCTCTTCTTGAATACGTAGTGATAAACTTATGTACCTTATGGTAGACTGTTTTTTTTTTATCTCCGTGATGTGAGACTTGATACAGAAGATTACATCTTTGATCTGAAACTCTTGTAGATGAGGAAACTTCCTTTTATAACTTTAAGTTGCCTATAGTTGCGTACAATCTTGAACCAAAAACCAATTATACACGTCAAATAAATTCTTAATTGCCTAGAGTTGATGGTAGATCATGTCCCTGACCTTGTCGGGTTCATATCTCGAGGGATGCCTCATTTGATGAATTTGCTTTCTTTTTTTGCTTCCCCTTCGGCCATGAAGGTGCCCTCTCCTTCCACTTCTCTCACATTTCTTCATCTTTCAGAATTAGATGATCTCTCCGACACTTCACTTTCCAATCCACTCTTATCTCCTACTTCTTCTTTTTTGTGTTCCTTCTACCATGACTCTCTATCCTTCAATCATTGTTCAGGGCTCTAGTTGTATCTCTACATGAACTGGCTCCAGTCTGACTCTTGCTATTGATTCGGCCAGGTACCCACTCACAGTTACCTTCTTCCAGACCACAACATCGTTTATGCCTCTAACCATTATGCCTCATCTTGCACCTGTATTCTAGGTTGTCATGAGCCTAGTATTTATCGACAGGCTGTCTATCCTAGTGGCTAGCTGCTAAGATAGATAGGCTTGAAGTTTTAGCTTGCACGACACTTGGGAGTTGTTGGCAGTGAAAAATTTCTAAGTTAAAAGGATTTTCCACAACAGAACGTGGAGCTAACTCCGCAGCCCCATGTTTTGGCTATATTAGCCTCGCGTTTGAACAAAACGCGGAGCTATTGCAATAGCTCCGCGTTAGTTCCGCGTTCTGGTTCCTAGCTCCGCGTTTTGATTAGTTTAACTCCGCGTGAGCAGATAACCAGAATCTCAAATTGATTGAGATTATGATTTGGGCTTATCCAAATACCCGAATTGAATCCAATCAGAATTCTAAATCAAGATATTTAAATCAAGACTAAGATATTTGATTAGAATCCTTGATGAGAGCAAATTCTATTTAGATAGAAACTCTCAAATCATCCTAAGACTATAAATACCCTCTTGGGGAAGCCCTAGGGGTCTTTTTTTTTCGGATTTTCTTTTCTTCTTGGAGAATTCAAGTTACGCATAGAGCCTTTAGTTTGTGAAAGACCAGAGAAGATCGTCTACAGTTGACCGCCACCTTCAAGAGAGAAGAGTTCGACGCCCGATCGTCCAAAGGAACTACTATAGATCCCATCGCCACAGATCCCACACAATATTGTAAAAGAGAGAGATTGACATATAAAATCCTCTCGTTTGTTCTTTTTATCTTGTTCACTTTCATTGTAATCTAAGGTGTATTCAATGGAAAGAAGCAAAACTTTTGCGGCGAACAAACTGGCGACCACAGTGGGAGACGTCTCTTTCACTAAAGAAGAGATTGTGGCGCAATCGGACGTCGATATGATCGGATCCGAAGTAGACTTGTTGGTCGTTGAAATCGACCAGTAGAAGTACGATGAGTACCTCTCCTCTGAATCATCAGGTAATCTAAGCGAGACACGTCACTATCGTCGCGTGTGCTCCAATACCCGAGCAACGGGTAAAAAGGAATCCACTGAGAAACGGGGATTCTTGGAGACCGCAGCTATAGAGCCGGTGTTCGGACAGGAAATCCTAGCAGAGAATGACCTCCCTACTGCCGAAGAAGACCTGGGAATTGGATTGACCAGAACCCAACTCCGAAACAGAAATCGGAGAGCAAGGCGTAAAGCCCTCAAAGCCCACCTTGGACGCGGAGCTAACATCAAAGAACGCGAGGCTATGGTCCCTCGCAAACTGGCTCGTGCTAATCGCGAGACCAGCCATTATCGCGTTAAACGCGAAGTTATCAGTTGCTTTAACCGCAAGGAAAAGTCAGCGTGTGATACTCCACGCGAGGCTATTACTGACCTTAGCGAGAAACGCGAAGCCAGTAAGATTTGCACTAGTCGCAGAATTTCTGACACTCGCGAGAAATGTGAGTATAAAATCTTCTTAAAACCAGCGTGTGATTCTCCACGCGAGGCTACTGCTGGGCTTAGCGAGAAACGCAAAGCCAGTAGTACTTGCGATAAACACAAGATTTCTTACACTCGCAAGGAACGCGAGGGTAAAATTTCCTCACAGCCAGCGTGTGATTCTCCACGCGAGGCTATTACTGGACTTAGCGATAAACGCAAAGCCAGTACAACTTGCGAGAAACGCAAGACTTTTGACACTCGCGAGGAATGCGAGGATAAAATTTCCTTACAGCCAGCATGTGATTCTCCACGCGAGGCTAATACTGAGCTTAGCGAGAAACGCGAAGCCAGTAGTACTTGCGAGAGACGCAAGATGCCTCACATCCGTGTAAATCGCGAAGATGATTGGCAGATTGTTGTCAATCGTAAAAATCACGCTAGATGCGAAGTTATGACTTGTGTTAATCACAAGAATAAGTCAGCGTGCAGGAATTTTCTTCCACGCGGGGCTAAGATTCCAGAAGAGAAACTTCTGAAGGCACGCCAAGCCAGCGTAAAACGCGAGGCTAGCGTAGCAAAATGCGGAGCTATTTTTCAGCCCCACGAGATAAAACGCGAAGCTAATTTTCAGCCCCGCGTTCCAAAACGCGAAGCTGTTTCTAAGCTCCTCGTAGATCGAACCCGACTATGGAATCATGGCTGATTATCGTATCAGTGTACCAGAACTGGACTCCAGCGATCCTAAGAAGCTTCAGTGGGTTCCTAGACCCTCTCAAAAGTTGGATGGGTCCCACAACTCCATGGCTAAGGTCACTGACCTCAGGGAGTATCTATCCAAGAAGAGAGGCATAGAACAAGTTCAAGCTGAACCTGTCTGTCACTGTCAGCAGCTTATGACAGCGGTATCCGTTGTAATGGACAACTGTGGCTGCACCAAGAGCAGGGTATCGGTGTTCGACCGATTAACCGAGTCGGACAAGAACCCTACTAAGAAGACAAAAACCGCTTCCCTAAAAGAATGGAGAGCTGTAACATCCAATATGGTGGGAAAAGGGAAGAAAATTATAGAGACGGATGATGATTCAGAATCGAGTGATGAGCAACCTCATCATATTACTCGACTTAAATCAGGAACCGTCCCGCCTCGAAACTATAAGAGGCTTATAAGAGGTTCTTATGACGATGACAACGATAACTCAGCTATAGCTTCACCTCGTTCCTCTACGTCATCTCAGCTACAAAAGTCAGCATCACATATGGCAGATAAATCTGACGACATCAATCAGAGATTTGAAGCTCAAGAAAGAATGATTCGAGAGCAACAAAAGACGATTGAAGATCTTAAAATGATGCTCTTAAAATTTGTTGAGGATAATGCCAAAAAGGGCAAAGAAACTCTGTTCAATAAAGTGAACGAAAAGGAAACAGAAGAGAAAGCCCACTCGATGCACGAGGACGAGAATAGATTTTCTTTTCATGATCCATATGGAGAGAAAATTGAAAAATTGCAAAGTCAACTCGAAATACTGATGCATAAAAAGGAGTTGACAGAATCGGGGGTCTTAATACCATATCCACCTGAATGGGATATGGTAACCATACCCTCAAAAGTATAAGCCGCTCAAATTAGAGCCATATGACGGGAAAGGGTCCCCGAGTCAACATATCTACTATTTCTTGTCCCAAGCAGGACATTTGATGGGCAATGACCCAGTAATGACCAAGGTATTTGCAAGTACCTTGCGAGGGCCTGACTTTACTTAGTTTATGCAGCTGCCCCAAGGTACTATTAATACCTGGTTTGATGTGGAGAAACTATTTCTCTCTTGTTTCTTTGAGGATGATACCGAAATTACGGTTCATTCCCTCCTTGCAACTAAACAAGGGCAATAAGAAACAGTAAAGGATTTCATAGAAAGGTTCCGGGAGAAGTCCGTACATTGTAAACACGGAATGATCCAGGAAACTCTAGTCGAGACATGTCGACATAATCTGAAAACTAACGTGCTCTTAAAAATGGGGGTCGTAGAGTCTAAGACATGGAGGGACTTGCTCAAACAGGGAGAGCAAGCCGAAAATTTGATTCGTCGAGTTGAGGAGTCTCGTGGATCAAGAACTGCAAGTAATAGGCCATACACCCAAAATAATAATAAGAATAAAGGGAAGGCGGTGATGGCATCAGAAGCTGCTCCGCAGAAAACAAATCCTCCACCAAACTCGAAGCCCCAAAATCAGAAGGGCACGAGACAAGATAGGCCTCAACAAGAGCGGGCCTACACTTTCAAGGCGGAACAGATGCCTACACTCTTCCACCTCTTCCGTAAAAAGGGAATGTTGAAACTTCCGGAGAATAGGAAGCCAGAGGATGCTGGTAAGACCAACGACTCCAATTATTGCCTCTACCACCGGAATGTTAGACACCCTACTAGGGATTGTTACCCTCTAAAGAATAGAATCCAAGCACTAATAGAAACTGGAGTTCTGACGCTTAAAGAGGAACAAAAGGTCACTGCCAATATGGCAACCATAGTGGTTGGAACTCATGAGTTCCCCGTAGGGGTGACCCCAATTCCAAAGGGTAAGTTGGTTACAAAGAACCTTGACCCTCATAATAAGGCTCAAGAAGGACTTGTCCCTGTAACAACCCAAAAAGGGGAAGTTATGTGGATCCACCCTGATTTACTACAGGATGAGCAGTGGACTACCACAGGGGGTCAAGGAAAAAAGCGAACTGTTAACGCCATTTCTGCAGAGATAAAGGAAGAATATGTAGTTTCGGGAGCCTTCACAGATTCTGAAGAAGAACCCGAAACAATGGCCGCTCATCAAGATGGGGCAGGCCCTTCCGGTACTCGATCTGGAAAAACATATCTCAAGGACTACACCAGAGTAGATCTGAAAGACATATATGCGGAACTCGCAAAGCCCACAAAACAAAAGGGATTTTGTTTCCAGAAGAATCCTGTTAGAAATGAAGAGGCCAAGAGACCACCTTCAAATTTGACATAATAGCTCAGCTGGCTAACATTCCAACACGAGTAACGCTTTACGAATTGTTGAGATTATCAAAATCAACACGTGAAGTATTAAGAGAGGCCCTGGCAGACTCTGAGTCATTCTTAGCTCAGATCGTCGAGCCGGCCGATGAGGAACAGGACTCTTGCCCCAGCTGTCATTAAGTAAGGAAGCAGGTCCCACAAATCACCTTCTCTCCGGAGGACATGCATGTAAGGAATATAAAGCATAATAGGCCTTTATATTTCACCGGATACGTCGGATCCACCAAGGTGGAACGCATTCAAATCGATCCGGGGTCTGCACTATGCGTTATTCCCAGAAGGCTAATGCAACTATTGGGAATATCTCCTCATCGTTTGACACCTACAAACACCACTATCTACGGGTTCAATGCTAACAACAGTTGTCCTCTCGGCAAAATCCGACTGCGGTGCCAAATTGGAGACTTGAGGACGGAGGTCACATGCTACGTTATTGATGCAGATACCTCCTGCAATATTTTATTGGGACGGCCTTGGATCCACGCTTACACGATAGTCCCGTCGACTCTCCACCAATACATGAAATATTGCGATAAAGAAGGAGCAGTCCGGACGCTAGTTGCAGATAAACAACCATTTAAAGTGCTGGAAAATTACTTCACAGATACTTTACAAGCCAGCCCACAAAGTCTCCAATAACGATCTTAGTAAGCCTCAAAAGCCTGATGAAAGCGACAACGAGGCGGATACTGAGTATGAGCTTCCTGAAAAAGACGATGGAGGTGATTATGAAATCAACTCTCACTTAGATTTTAGTTTGAGTCTTGATAATAATGTAGCTGATGTAATAGAGAGTGAATGGGTTATTAATGAAAACATAAAGTTAGTCTACGAGTATGCTGTAGCTACTGAGTCTGAACCCTCTTGTACTTCCACTGAAGTGGATGGCCTGTCCGAACTTGAAGTTCTGGCGGCATACCATTTGCCCATCAGGTCATCCCTCCTCTCTCGATCAAGAATAATTAAGGGAAAATGTCACTTCTATGAAGTGCCTCCTCGACAAGGGTCCCAAAAGCCGATCATATTCGGTAGGGTAATTACGTCACCTCGACAAAGACAAAACAGTGAAAGTGATGAACAAACATCACCTCAATTTCACTTATATGAAAAGAAATCCCGGCAAATGATGGAGATGATGGGTTATAATTTTACCCAGAAACCGGGATTAAACTTTGGAAAAGAGCGACGGAATCTTATACCCTCATTTAAACCGAGAGGAAAGAGCCCAGATTATTATCAAAAGACTCGCAGGGGGTTAGGCTATGTATCTACTCCTCCCTCATCACCATCCGGACAAGAAGAAAGTTCTTCGGCCAATAATGAGTCACCTCCACTTGATCATGACTCAGATCAAAGTACTGACGCTTGGTTTCAATTCTTGACAACCAATATGGTTTCAGCCGCACCAGAAAGCGACGAGGAACCAATTGATGTTCAAGATGATTCCTGGGCTAAGCATATGGATACCCTCTGGGATGTCCGCTTTGAACAGCGTGACCCGCCCACAGAAGACAAATTGGTGCAAGTCAACATGGGAATGGAAGAAAATCCGAAACCCATCTTCATAAGCGACACGCTAACCCCCTTAGAAAAGGAGGAATTTATATCTCTCATCAAAGAATATATAGACGTGTTCGCATGGAGTTACGAAGATATGCCCGGGCTTGACCCACAAATTGCCACGCACCGGTTAAATATCAAAGAAGACGCCAAGCCAGTTAAACAACAGCAACGACATTTTCGACCGGAATTGATGGAGGCAATAGTTGCTGAGGTCAACAAGCTTATAAAATCCGGATTCATCCGTGAAGAGCAACATCCTGATTGGGTGGCTAACATAGTGCCAGTTCGTAAAAAGAACGGCAAAATCCGGATATGCATCGATTTTCGAGATCTGAATGCTGCATGTCCTAAGGATGAATTTCCACTCCCCATTACCGATGTGATGATTGACAATACTTGCGGTTATGAGAGGATGTCATTTATGGATGGCTTCTCAGGATATAACCAGATTAAAATGCACCCGGATGATGAAAAGTATACAGCTTTCAGAACGCCGCTGGGGGTATACTGTTATACGGTGATGCCGTTTGGATTAAAGAACGCCGGTGCCACCTACCAACGTGTGATGAGCGTCATATTCAAAAAACACCTACGCAAAACGATAGAGTGTTATGTGGATGACTTAGCGGTCAAAAGCAGAAACAAAGAAAATCATCTTCATGACCTAAGGACAGTCTTCGATCTTATGCGAAAATATCATCTGAAGATGAATCCGACTAAGTCTTTCATGGGGGTGTCTAGCGGGAAATTCCTTGGGTTCATAATAACTTCAAAAGGAATTTTTCTCGACCCCGGAAAGGTGAAAGCAATTAGTGAAATGCCAAGAGGGTTGCAAGGAAAGTTAGCCTATATCCGGCGCTTTATCTCCAATTTATCAGGGCGATGCCAGCCGTTCTCTAGACTCATGAAAAAGGGGGTTTCTTTCGTATGGAGTGAGGCATGTCAACAGACGTTTGACGATCTCAAAGAATATCTCACTAAACCTCCTGTTCTTATGGCACCGACCCCTGGGCAACCATTTCTTATATACGTAAGGGCCATGGATGATGCGTTAGGAGCATTACTTGCTCAGTATAATGAGCACGGTCATGAACACGCCCTCTATTACTTAAGCAGGACGATGATCGGAGCCGAGCGTCGGTATACTCCGATTGAAAAAGAATGTTTAGCCCTAGTGTTCGCTGTTCAGAAAATGCGACACTATCTTTTAGGGCAAACAATTCATGTCATATCACGGGTTAATCTCTTAAAAATCCTGATGACAAAACCAGGATCCCTAAACGGTCGATTGGCGAAATGGGCATTATTGCTATCGCCATATGATATACACTTCGTCCCTCAAAAAGCCATGAAGGGACAGGCGATCGCTGATTTCCTTGCAGACCATCCAATTTGGTCCAAATCCAAACAGACGTCAGAGGTCAACAAAATTAGCAAAGAACAATCATGACAAATATTTTTTGATGGTACTGCCAGACGATCTGCTGCTGGAGTGGGGGTTGTGCTAATATCCCCACATAAACATATATTGCCTAACGGTTACTCGTTAACAGAACCGTGCACGAATAATATGGCGGAATACAACGCACTCATTATCGGCCTGAAAATGGCTCTGCAACTGGGGGTGAACTATTTAGAGGCATATGGAGACTCGAAGCTCATCGTCAACCAGATGACGGGTGAGTATAAAGTCAGACATGAAGCCCTCATCCCCTATCATCAGCTAACCATTGAGCTAGCAGGGTATTTTGAGCAATTTTATATATATCATATATCTCCGAACGAGAACATCTATGCAGATGCCCTTGCAACGTTAGCTGCAACATTGGCGATCCCGCCAGGTGAAGCTAAAAGCATCACCATTGGTAGCAGAGAGCTCCTCCACCCAGACACGGTGTCCCAAACCGAAGAGGTGTACCAGACAGGTCTAATACTGGAGCCCCGTGATTGGCGATTTCCGTTTGTGGATTATGCTTTACATGGGATCTTGCCAGAAGATCCAAAGGAAGCCACCTCGATAAGGAGGAAGACCCAGAGATTTTATTAAGACCATAAACTAGACTTTATATAGAAAGTCAAGAGATGGTTTGCTGCTACGCTGTATATCAAAAGCAGAAGCAGATGAAGTGCTGAGGGAAACACATGATGGAGTGTGTGGAGCTCATCAACCCGGTCCAAAACTCGGAGATCGCATAAGAAGGTTAGGATACTATTGGCCAAAGATGATTACGGAAACAATGGCATACGCTAAACGGTGCCATGCATGCCAAGTGCATGCCAATTTTATTCATCAACTCCCAGAATACTTGCACAATACCGTTGCTAGTTGGCCATTTGAAGCATGGGGGATGGACATTGTGAGGCCAATAACTCCCCCGTCGTCCAGAGGATATCGGTTTATTCTTGCAATAACCGATTATTTTTCAAGATGGGCCGAAGCCGTGCCCATGAGAGAGGTGAAAACGACAGATGTGATTAAGTTTATTAAGCATCATATCATTTACCGTTTTGGCGTCCCCCGAAAGATCATTCATGATAATGGTCCGCAATTCATCAGCCAGGGGTTCTCGTGATTTTGCGATAAGTTCAGAATCAAAGATATTGCTTCAACACCATATAACCCCGCGGCAAACGGGTTGGCCGAAACTTTCAACAAGACAATTATTAAACTCCTTCGGAAGTTTGTCTCTTCTAACAAACGAGACTGGGATGAAAAGCTGGGAGAGTGCTTGTGGGCTTATCGCACCACCGTTCGCACCCCAACAAAAACTACCCCGTTCTCTTTGGTTTACGGAAGTGAGGCCGTCTTACCTCATGAAATCCAGATACCATCTTTAAGAGTGGCCTTAGCCACGAAGATGACGACAGAAGAGCGCCATCAACAAAAATTGCAAGAACTAGAGGCGTTAGATGAAAAATGTCTCAGGGCTCAACAACAGATTGAGTTGTATCAGGCCCGAATCTCGCAAACGTTCAATAAGAACGTTAAACCAAGGACCTTTAAATAAGGAGACTTGGTTCTGGCTGTTAAAAGGCCAATGGTTCTAACCCACAAGATTAAGGGTAAATTTGAACCCAAGTGGGAAGGATCGTTCATAGTGGAGACGGTATACTCTAGTGGAGCCTATCGCTTAATGAATCAGAACGGCGATAGAATGATGATGCCGATTAACGGCAAATTTCTGAAGAAATACTATACTTAAACTAAATCAGAATGATGACAGAGTAACTGTCACATCTGGATCAGATCCCAAGGAGTATAACCATCCACTTGTTCAAGTTACGCAGATGAGCACTTGAACTCCTTTCTTACCAGGCATGCGCAATTTGACGCCGTATAAAGTCATTCACACTATGGTTGAAGAACTCTTCAAGAGGATCCACAGTGTCTATGTTTAAAGCAGGCAGTGCTAAGGAAGATGTCGCTGGGGGAGGGATAGTGTCCGTTGAGGTCGAGGAAGAAGAACCCCGTCCCTATACCAGATTCATAACATGAGGGGCCAGTAAAGCCAGTATAGACTTGGCTGAACTGGGAACCCGAGGAGAAGCGTCATTGGTACAGATCACTCGGGCAGTGCCACCAGCAGGAGTAGACGATAGTGTGTCTTCACCCGAAGCTCCTCCTGTGACTGAAGTGGCTTTGAATGAGAATTTCAAATTTTCTTCATCTCCCGCTGGCGGAGGAATTGGGGCTGGAGGAGTCACCAACGGCTCAACAGCCATTATCGTTGATGACGTTAATACTGCTGGCTGAGGAGCAGAGGGCACACCGACAACCACCGGAAAAGTTTTTTCAGAGCAGACCCCGGGTGTCGGATATGGCAGACTTGGAGATGGGGGAGCCTCTCTTACTGCGGCCGTAATGACAACTTCTGTTCTGTCGTCACTCCCTAGTTCATCAATAGGAGGAATCGATGAAGGGACGGAGCTGGCAGTTGTCGTAAAGTAGTCTGCGTCAAACTCATTGGCAGAACTACCTAATCCACCCGCTGAGCCAGTGGTGCCCGAATAATCTACTCTCTCCTCAGACTCTCCCCTGGTAGTCGAGAGCATAGGCGAATGAGGCTGACCACCTACAGAAAGCAAACAAATAGTATCACATATAAGGAAAAGGGACAAAAAGATAGAATAAAGGAGCCTTACCAGGAGAAACAAGCCCAGTGGTCGGACTCAAGGGGGGAGCCATCGCTGTTTCCAGAAGAACACCCGTTTCGCTACCTAGGAGTTGCGTCGCAGGGTGTTCAGCAGATTCTGCAGTTGGGAAAGTCGGGACTTCTGCAGCACTTGGGGCTTCAGTGGGTCTACTCTCCTCTGCCGGCACCAGAGGCAGAGTTGAAGACAACAAATCTGAAGCAAACTTAGCCGCCGCCTCTTGAGGGTCTAAGAGGGGTCCCGGGGCTAATTTCTTCTTCTTCTTCGCCGGTTCGCCTTTTGCAGGTCTACGGCGTTTGACAGTTGGACTCCGGGGACGGGCAACCAAGTCCTGAGGGGCGCCGCTAGCATTAGCGTCATCCTCACCTTTATCGTCATCAGAGTCGTCAACATCTGATGGATCAACTGCCGCGCCAAGGAATTCGTCCATCCCTTTCACCCTCACCCTTGTGGCTCCTTTGCGACTGGCATAGAAGGCCTCTATCTCCTTGCAGCAACTGCGGTTGATGGAGAAGCTGGTAACTTCAGCATTAGCAATGCTGTACCAGGTACAGAAGCTTAACACCATGCTGAGCTCTGGTGATTTCAAGGGTAGCTTGAATTCTGCTCCGGTTCCTCCAGCAACAAAATGGAACCAGCCCCGTGCCCCTGCATACAGATTTCCCTCGTATGCCAACTTTTTGTTTGGATTTCCTACATAGAGCTGCGTATATCCAAATTGACGGGCAAATCTGCTCGGGATATACGGCTCTATTTAGCATATGGTGTCTTGCCTATACACCAAGTGTCCGGGACGGATATTTAACAACCACCAGAAGACCCCTGAAAATAAGCTGGTGAACTGGTCTGCGCCCAAAATATTTTTAAATTTAGATCCATACTCTCCCCCAGGGAAGTCCGGGAAGCAGCGGAAAATCTCATAGTTCTGATGATGACGAAGTGTTCTGCGGATTTGAGACATGTAGTTGCTCTTCCAGACAGAGCGCTCATACTTCTCTACGAAGTACGGCTTGTCAGCTGGGTTGAAATCCGCAGCACTCATCAGCGACGGACAGTGCATGACTAGCCACTCCATTAAATATGTATAGGGCATCTCTACCCTTGGGTTCGGTGTCTTCACCGTGGCGGTTTCTTTGACCGCTTTACCCTTTCCAGCTTTACCTTTGGTCTTCTCTGCTGGCATAAAACTGTTGCAGAGGGCCCGGAGCCCGCTCTGGAGGTTAGCAACCATCGCTGGTAATAGCCCAAATGGTCGTCCATAGGCCAATAGAACGGCTGGATAGACGACATTCTTGGCAATAGCTTCCTTGGGCAACGAAGGGACAACACATCTCTTCAGCCATAACATCCAGCAAGGAGACCCCTCTCAGAGATAGGGAACTGGGCTTGATAATGGAAGCTCTGAAAGACCGTGTCAGGACCAAATCCTCCTTCACTTGATTCGGTCGTATATGTTGTGGCTTCCAACTTGGAGATGCGCTCCTTTATTTCTTTGACGCTTGCGGGTGGGCGTCCCTGAATCATTGGGAGACTTTCCTTCAAATTAATGAAGAGGTAATCAGCCCACTTCTTATGGCCAATTCCCTGGTTCCTTACTCCAACCAGGTCGGCGCAAATATGATAGTGGCACATCATTTCCCAGTAAGTCTGGTAGATGTGCTCATCCCCTGCTTTCAGCATCTTCAATTCTTCAGCAGTAGGGATATATTCCTCATATGGGACTTCGCCCATTGATAAACCCGACACCTCAAACATCTCATGGAGAGCAAATCCGAGCTCACCCACTGGTGTAAAAAAGGTGCCGGTCTCAGGGTTGTACATCTCCAGCAGGCAGAATAAGTGGTATGCACTTTGAGGCAAGCCAAACTGAACGTTTCTAATGGCTTTGTACAAGCTAATTTCCTTTAGCGTCTGCTCATGGGTGTCCAGTATGTGTTTGACAAGTCTGAACCACCACATGTTTCCCGAAGAGTGGACCCATCCAAGCATTCTAAAGTCTTTGGCAGGGTACTGACCACCCTTGGTCAAGAATTCGCTAACGAAAGTCTTAGCACGAATCGGGACTTCACCGACAGGGTGTTCTTTGGAGACTCTGCCTGGGAGGAGCCCCGTAATACATCTAGGGGGACCGTCTTGAAAAGCCCCATTTGCGCCGAATTTGCCGGTCGCAACACTATCATTTTCATAAGTAAGCTCAAACTCCAACTCGCGGTGGGAAGATAGCCTTTGGAGATATACCAAAGGGTAGCTATGATCCATGTCAGGAAGAAACATGAGCAGATCCCCGGCCTGGTACAGCCATTTACCCTCTTCTTCAAAGAGGATCTTATCCGAGTGCTCTATAGCATCTCCAAAAAGGAACTCCGGCTTCTCCAACGCCTCCCGGTTTATGGCTTCAAAAGGAGCATCCGTAATGATCTCCCGTGCAGTAGCAGGGCTGTATTTGATTAGTTTCTCCCTGCATTCTCTCAAGCCCGGCTTGTACGCAGCAAAAACAGTCGTGAAGCGAAACTGGGTGACTGAGTCTGCACCCCCGCCGTAGCCAAAGTGATGCCCTTGAGAGATTGGATCCACTGAGTAGCCAACTGCAAAAGAGGGATTAAGAGTTAGGAAAATTTCTACAAATCAGAAAATTATCTAAGTATGAAAATGCGGAGCTAAAGAGAACTCCGCACGAAGTTAAATAGCCTCGCATTTTGGCAAAACACAAGGATAATAAGATAACTTCGCGTTTACAAACGCGAAGCTAAAATTCTAACCTCGCGTCCGAACGCGATAGTTAGCAAAAATAACTTCGCGTTCAAAACGCGGAGATAACGCGATAGTTTCGCGTGGAGGAAGATCAAAGATTTTTTCCTTCTTCTCCAAGCCAGTTGGCCGGAGTACGGCGATCTCGTCGATAAAAGAGATGATTGGCCGGTTAAAACCGATCCAAATCACTTTCTAAATGTTCTAGAAGACCCCAAGAGTGAGGTTCTTACCTCCGATGGGCGAAGCGTGGACTGGCTCGCCGCTGCCACGGCCGCTGCCGCCGCTGCTTGTGCCGGCCGCCGATGGCGAGGCTGCACGGGAAGAAGCCCGAGTCTTGGGTGCCATTGATCTTGAAGAAAACGGAGGGAAATCGACGAAAAACTGGGAGAAATCGATCGGGTCGCCTGGAATCGCCTGAGCTATAGTCGCCGGAGTTCTTGAAATCTCTTCGAATGAAGTAAGGAAGAGAAAAGGGTTTAAAGCTCCATTTAAATGAAAAAAACCGCCTCTTGGTATTCGGCGCGAAAATTGGAGCGACTGATTGATCAGTTACTCCCTAAAATGCGAAGCTATTTAGCTTCGCATGGTCATCTAAAACGCGAAGTTATTAACTTCGCGCAACTATGCAAAAGGAATAGAGTTTCCAAAAGAGTGAAAACGCGGAGCTAAGCTAACTCCGCGCACAGTTAAAGAAATAGCCTCGCGCTTTAAACACAGAGGATGATGCGATAACTTCGCGTAAAGGGGGACAAGATTTCTTTCTGCTCTTTCCTTCTCTTTCCAATTCATCGCGACTGCTAATCAAGGATAGCCTCGCAATTCATCGCGACTGCTAATCAAGAATAGCCTCGCAATTCATCGCGACTGCTAATCAAGGATAGCAACGCAATTCATCGCGACTGCTAATCAAAGATAGCCTCGCAATTCATAGCGACTGCTAATCAAAGATAGCCTCGCAATTCATCGCGACTGCTAATCAAAGATAGCCTCGCAAATTCATCGCGACTGCTAATCAAAGATAGCCTCGCGGATTCATTGAGACTACTAGTAAAGCCCCGCGTTTCAAGCGCAGGGATGACACAATAAAACGGCGATCTCGCCGACAAAATAAGCAATCGTCCAGATTAAACCAAGCCAAAATATCTCAGAATGGTTCTTAGAAAACCAAGAGATGAGATTTTTACCTTCGGAAGACGCTGCATAGACTGGTTCGCCGTCGCGTTTACTTCCATGGCCGCTGACATTAACGCCGGCCAACTTGCGAAAAGCCAAACTCCTCTGGAGGGACATCCTAATGATGAAAATCTATGGAGAATTGAACGAAGATCAGTTGATCATTCGTGAGTCACTCGAGTTCTCAGAAATTCTTCGGATGAGATGAAGAAGAAGATGAGTCGGGAGCTCTATTTAAATAGAATTTCCGTCGCTTGGTATTCGGCGTAGAAATTCAGGGTAATTAATGACATAATTACTCATTTCACTGAAGACGAAGTGAAGCTGATTAGCTCCGCGTAAGTGAGCAAATAACGCGAGATAGACTTGGTATTCTAACTCCGCGTTTTCAGTTTGAAGATCCAAAGTATTTCAAAATCTGCTGAAGTCTAAGCCATTTTGAAAACTTTGGAGGGGGTTCTGTTGGCAGTGAAAATTTCTAAGTTAAAAGAATTTTCCATAACAGAACGCGGAGCTCATTCAATAGTTCCGCGTTTGGTTACATTAACCCTGCGTTTGAATAAAACGCGGAGATGTTTAATAGCTCCGCGTTGATTCCGCAGCTTGGCTTGTATTAGCCTCGCGTTTGAGTAAAACGCGGAGATGATCAATAGTTCCGCGTTAGCTCTGCGTTTTGGTTATTTAGCGCCGCGTTTTGATGCGATTAAAGCTTTGCGTGAGCAGATAACCAGAATCTCAAATTGATTGAGATTATGATTTTGGGCTTATCCAAATACCCGAATCAAGTCTAATCAGAATTCCATCAAAACTAAGATATTTGATTGGAATCTTTGATGAATGCGAGTTCTATTTAGATAGAAACTCTTGCATTAACCTGGGGCTATAAATACCTTCCTGGTGAAACCCTAGGGGTCTTCTTCTTTTTGGCATCGGAAGTCTCCTATCGATCCTTTGGCAATTCAAGTACGCGAGAGAGCCTTGAAGCCTTTGCTGATCATCTTCTGAAATCTTGGAGAATTCAAGTTACGCACAGAGCCTTGAGTTCGTGAAGATCAGAGAAAACCACCATCTTCTTTCTGGAGTTCTTGAGAAGTTCGAGTTACGCGAGAGAGCCTTGAACAAATCAAAACCAGAGAAGATCGTCTATATTCGGCCGATATCTTTAAAAGAGAAGATTTCAACGTACCGATCGTCCAAAGGAACTGCTATAGATCCCATCGCCACAGATCCCACGTTTACATTGTAAAAGAGAGAGATTGAAGTATAAATCCTCTCGTTTGTTCTCTTTATATATCTTGTTCACTTCCGTTGTAATCTAAGATGTGTTCAATGGAAGGAAGCGAAGGAACTTTTGCAACGAACAATTGGATGAGCCTAGAAGCTTCCCTCATGTCAAGAGATGAGCTTAGAACGACACTGGTTAGTTGGACAAGTTTAGCCTGATTTTCTATGCATGTGGACTGAATTCTTGGAGAGATGCAGCTGGTGAAAGGATTAGCTTGAGTTTTCATGACAAGAGCTTGTTTAACAAACTTAATCTCATTAGCCGTTAACAAAGATAGGTTTGACTCTGGATGAGTTATGTCTCAGCTCCAAGTAAAAAGAGGATAGATCTTAATGAGGCCTTATTAATCCAAACAAGCTGAATTCGCGTTTAAATATTGACATCAACCTCATTCTAGTGAACCCATTGTTGTTTATAATCCAAATAGAATCCAAGCTTTGAGCATCAGGTTTCATGGGTTGAATGTGATATCTGGTGTCATGCTAGGCCCAACTGGGTTTGATCCGAATCCAAATAGGATTAGGACAACATAGTGGTCTTAAGAAGAACATCTATTTTGGCAGGGTCCAGCTAGAATCGTACAAAAATAATACGTTATTAAGTAAATTAATGTCTCTTTCGCTTTGACTCCAATTTTGATGCCAATTTTGATGATTAAAATGCATTGGAAAATTAAAAGGAAGATCTATTAAATGCTACAAACTTTCATTACAGAAAGATCTTGAAGAAATTTTGAAAAATGAAATAAGTTTACTCTTCAAAATTTGTTAAAATGTTTAATTGAAGCCAAATTTTTAAGAAAGATAAGCCAATGAGAGAAGTATCAGTTGGAACCTTGATTGATTGTCGATGGGACTAAATGGAAAGAGACGAACGTGGAAAGAAACACAAGGAAAATGATTCTCAGGTGGGACCCAAATAGCATTGGAATCAAGCATATTATGCATCTTGCAATCGTAAAATGATATGACCACAAACAAAATGTTGCAACCTTTTGTGGTGCTTTATGTGAACACAAACTTGTCCATCCATAGTGTTTATCTTGAATGTGAGACATTAACTCCATCTTGACTTGGAAATAAACTTTATCCATCCTCATCCTTATCTTCAATGACAATATCACATTAACATTATGCTCTATTAATGTTGCATGGGACTTTGGTAAGAAGACATACCCATATGTGATGCGTATGTAAAACATGATTATGTATCAGATGTAATATCCAAAAATTTATAGTTTATCCTAAAGTCATCGAAGACATATGACAAATTTATTCAGATTTAGTACTATTTTGTACATGAATGATAGGCTCACAATTTGACTTCTAGATGCATTATATAGTATATTCATGAAGCACGAATACTTCAAAGTGAGTGTCATGTTTGTGTTGAACTTCAACACTTGCAAGAAGTCCGTCTGACATGTGTTGGATATTGAAACCATGTTCTAAAAGCTTGCTTGTCTGAACTGTTGGCTTTCAAAATATTCTAAAGGTAGTATGTTAACCACCATGGAGCCATGCACTGCATAAAGAAGACATTTTTTGACATAAGAGAGATACTTTACTTACAAAACTTAAAAGCCTTGAAAAAATGTAAGAGATTCACGGACTTGTATCATGCGAGTTATCAAATTGAACTGCCAATTTTTTTTTTTCTTTAATGTAGTTACTTGCTGGTTTAATTAATTAAGATTTATTTTCTGTCCTTTCTGTTTACAATAGAAACATGTTCAACTGCTACCATTTTCTTCTTCTTGTTTTTTTTTTTTTTTTTTAGAGAAAAAAACTGCTAATGTTTTTCATGTGTAGTATATATAGGCACATCCATAAACGCACAAAATCGTGTCAGCTATTTCCTTATATCCTACATTTTAAGGATTTAGCATGTCCTCTGGTCAGTGACATGTTATATCATGTACCATGTTCGCTCTTCATAGCAATATATTTGCCTCTTTAACGAAGAAAGAAATTCTTATGCTAACTGGTGGTTTTTATCTTTACACAGAGCGAGTAGTTGGGATGACTAAGGTATTACTCTCCGAAATAAATGGTCTTGAGTTCAATTTCCGTTATCCCTAAGGGCATTCCCTAGGGAAAGTTTTCCCTAATAGTTGATCATTGTAATGTAAACAGGACGTCACACACTTGAGTGGTTAGGAGGATTCTCTAGGAGGCCTGAATATCATTGATAACCCAAAAAAAAGATACTTATAACTTGGAATTTTTATGTTATTGTAGTTGAGTTTTGTTTATAATCTTACAAATCGATGTTATAGATAGTAATATTAATTAACAGAAAGAATTTTATTATTGCCATATTCTTAAAAGTATCTGTCATGATTTCTATAGAACTAGCTTTATCCTTGTAACTTTTCCTCATACTTGTACCCATATCATGTTCTTGTTCAATCTAGTGAGCCACCTTCTCTTCAATTCTAAATTTTAAATATCAGGTAATACCTTGCATATATCGTATCGGATTTTGAGGTATCCAGTACACAATATATAACATCGTTTGATATTTGCCAATATTTCTAATATTGCCAATGCGATACGTCCGGTCTTCCTGATTTTGACACTATTAATGATTGGCCAAGACTGATACTGATTTGATATTTTAAACTTTCTTCAAAACTTTCAAAGCAACCTTGAAGGAACTAGTTTGTATAGGCCTCTCCACCTTGTGCCCAAATTCTGGAACCTACCTTTCTAGCTAACTGGTACAGTTTTATCCATCACATGCTACCACATTTGGAAATAAAACGAAACAATGATAATATCCATAGCCAAATCGCAAGAATTTGGCTTTTTGATGCAGATTTCTTGCAGCAAAGGCAAAAAAATGAGTCTTGTGACGAAACATATTGTTGGAAAGGTGTCACACATCCATTGAGTGAAAATCCGAGTTCTGGTAAAATTCAATCTAAGGTGGAGAAATATTGGGATCTCCTAGTTAGAATCGGAGTTGGGTACTGCATGCGCAAGTGCGAAAATGGAGGAGGTTCTCAAGTCCAGTGAGAAGTTAGATTCAAGAATGATTTCGTGTTTAAGAATTTTACGAAGAGTAGTATTACACAGAGGAGTTGGACTAGGTTTGTATAGAGTATCTTGGGAATTCTTATCTAGTTATGACTCTACAGTGTACAATTACATAATTCAACCATCTAGAGAGATTGAATTGTGGGCAATCAGAAGTATATGAGATTTGTGGAGAGAGATTTGTGATTATTGAGAAAGACAGGAGCTGCGACGCGGATAGAAACTAATTAGGGTTTGTGGAGGGAAAAATAAGATTTTTATGGTAGAATTTGGGATTTTTTGTGGATTTGGGGAAGAATAATTGGGGTTCACGCCTCAACATCCAGGCGAATCCATGTCCATATCAACGAATTCTTGAAAAAAGATTCAACACAAGCAAGTCACCTGCTAGGATTATATTTCAATAATTTTTTTCATTATTCTCATATTCCTACTTACAGGACTTACTAATCAGTCATATATACCATAGGTGCATTTAAAATCTAAACGAAATCACTAACAATAATGATTAATCATAACAAAATCATAACAACAAAATCTAAATAAAATCCCTAATCATATATGCCTTTATTATCAAATTCAAAATCAGATCTGGCGTTTATTATCCCTATCAAGTTGTTTACTGAAGATGTGCTTTCTTCTAAAATAATAATATATTTATTGATGCCCATGGAAGTAGGATCGAGATTGGTGGAACGTCATATTTTATCCTGTATTTGCTATATCTTTTGTGTCTCGTGTGTTTCACTGTCGTTTCTGCAACAGATGTTTACCTATCTATCCATCTCTCTCTGTCCATTATGGGAACAAATCCCATTTTTATGTCTTGCTCCATTTGAAACCACTTACAACTCAGATGGATGTGAAATGTGTCAAACCTGTCTTAAACTGTATTGTAACAGGATTGGGTATTGGTAAGTTCAAATAGTGTTCAAGGCAGTATATGGGAAGTATCTGGGATCTGTATCCTATATATTGGTATCTTATCCTTGTACCTGCCATCATTGCAATGAAAAGACATTTATTAGTCAATTTAGGCAGAGGTATAAAGAAGGGAGATCATTATGTTTATGTACTTTTCATTTTGCTCACAGTTCTATTATCTCATTTTTTATATGGCATTACTTGCCTTTGTAAAGTGTTCAAGGCAATATATGGGGAGTGTCAAGTAGCTGTATTTCTATAATTTGGTAACTTTTCCATATTTGTATAATATGGAAAGACATTTCTTGGTCTATTTACGCAAAGGTATAAAAATTAGAAGACCAGTATGTTCATGTACTTTCCATTTTGCTCCAATTCTATTATTTCATCTTGTATATGATGTTGCCAATGCTGGTTTATGAAATTACTTGCCTTTGATTTAATTTGCTTAGTTCATTGGATTTTTCGTTGCCAAGCTATTGATTTGTTCAACGGATGTCTGCCTGCCTCAGTGATGAAGCAAGCAAGAAAAGGCACCAAAGAAGCCGAGACTTTAAAGGAGCGGACAAACTTTCTATTCCTGAAAGAATCTCAGGCTACAAATTTCGTTCACTGAAACTTGTCCTTTTTATAATCATATGTGGCACAATGTTGACACTTCTCTTCTCACCAGCTGTTAATAATGAGCATGTCGTGGACCCTTCTAAACGGTGAGCTTTAGCTTCACATTTCTTTGAATGCTACTTCTTTAGATTAGTGGTTTAATATAGAGTAAGATGATCCCAAGATATGGCTTTCTCATATGGATTTTTCAAAACAATTATTATGACTGGCATCCCAATTTAGCTGATACTATTCCATCAATCCCTGTTTTTTAGTTGGAAGTGCTTGCAGCCCCTCTATCTGGTCTCTTCTCAAAAGTACTGTGCTCATGGTAGAAGCCTCATGTGGCATCTTCTCAAGAAAGCCTACCAGCTCCTCTAATTTCTTTGTATAGTGCCCTTGAATTAGACTGGATAGGACTTCCTAGTTTATGATGAATGAAACAAAAACTCTTCCCATTTTCAATTTTTTTTTTTTTTTTAAAATCCTGTAGAGGAACTTCCTTAGCTTCCACCAAAAAGGAAGAAAGTTCCTAACCCGAAATCAATCTGAAGCAGCCTATTATAGTTTCTAATTTTATTTGTTACTAATTGAATGCAGGTCTAGGCGTGTAGACGTTGGGTGGATTTGGGACAAACCCATTTCAGATTCACGTTATATATCACATTTGGATACTAACTGGGCCCAAATATCAGAGGTCATGGGACAGCTGGATGGGAGGAAAAGAAAGCTAAAGCTCGCACTACTAAATTTTAACGTCACTGAGGTTAACTATTGGCAGCAGCTGTTGCCGCGAGCAGATTCTTATGTAGTGCATCTAGACTATGTGAAGAACAACCTAACTTGGGAGGATTTGTATCCTGAATGGATTGACGAGGAGGAAGAATCAGAAGTACCTGTTTGCCCAAGTCTTCCAGCACCAGTGTCTTCCAGAGGTCTGCAGTATGACCTGATTGCTGTGAAGCTTCCTTGTAATAGGACAGCAAAGAACTGGTCAAGAGATATTGCCCGGTTCCACTTGCAGCTTGCGGCAGCCAAGCTTGCTGCAGCTTCTAGTGAAGGCCATTACAAGGCCCACGTGCTCTTTGTGACTGACTGCTTCCCAATTCCGAACCTATTTTCGTGCAAGAACCTTGTTGTACGGGAAGGAAATACTTGGCTTTACAGGCCAGACTTGTCAGTTTTAAGGGAGAAGCTCCGGCTTCCTGTGGGATCATGCCAGCTTGCACTCCCTCTGAGAGCACAAGGTCAGCTGTTTAGATTACACTGCTTCTTCAGACCTTTTTTATTGAGTACTTGAACAGTTGAACTATATTCTTTTAAATGGTTAATTATATGATTATAGCCATTTGGACTCTCTGTGAACCTGACTTTATATATATCTTAAGATAGATGAACTTACATTGACACAGGACATGAGGGTCAAGTGTTTGTGTATCAGGAAGTGTCTCGCTTGGAAAGATTTCAAAAAACTTTTGTTGGCTGTATAAAAATTGGTGTACATTTAATAAATCAACATAACCATTGTTTTGACATTTTATAGTGTAACGCCTTAGTGTCTGACACATCAATAAATTGAGAAAATCACCACCTTGGTAACATTTTTAATCTCTGAAACTCCACAGCACATTGCATTGTTCTATCCATACTAATCCCCATGCATCTAGACATGTTTCGATGGAAATTCATGGGATTTGGAGAGTTCTCAGCATTAGTGGTTGCAAAATGAATGTTTTTTTTACCAGGTTTTAAATAGCTGCAAATACTGATATATATATTGCATAACATATTGGATTTTGCGTTACCTGATGTGATATGCTATATAATATCAGTCTAATATTGTTGATATTTCTGATATTCTTGATATGATCCAACAATATTGTTGATTCCAATATAAAAAGTGATTGGCCGCTGGTAACAATTCCATTATTTTAACCTTGGTTTATTAGAATAAATGGGACCTAGGTAAAAAGTTCAATTATGTAATTATAAATTCTCTCTCTCTCTCTCTCTCTCTCTCTCTCTGTGTGTGTGTGTGTGTGTGTGAGAGAGAGAGAGAGAGAGAGAGTACATAAATTATTTGCATCGTGGTGATTTCTATCATCTTCATTACATCTATTTTCTTCACCAATCCTTTTATGCTGCTCTATGTTTTCTAATGCATTTTCATACAAATATTTTATGTTTTTGTTCTCTTCAAGAAACATCCTAAACCATGCTCAGCAACCACTTCAAATTGATGTCAAACTCACTTATCTTTTGGTGTTCCCCCTTTCATTTCTGTAGTCAGAAATACAGTATTTGCTTTGTGGAACATTTTGTCATCCTCATATTTACTATTAACATTTACTCGCTCATCTGTTCTGCTCTTTTTCCTCCATTTGGAAGTTTTTACATGATTTTTTCGTTTTTTTTTTTTTTTTTTTTTTTTTTTTTTTTTTTTTTTTTTGGGTATACCCAGAAAGTTTCACTTCACTCTTATTTTCCCACTGTAGCGAGGCCATTCTCTGGTGCCCGAAAGCACAGAGAAGCATATGCCACAATCCTTCACTCAGCAAATGTTTATGTCTGTGGTGCAATCGCTGCTGCCCAGAGCATCCGTATGGTAGGATCCACTAGAGACCTTGTCATACTTGTTGATGAGACTATCAGCGACCACCACAGAGGCGGCCTGGAAGCTGCAGGGTGGAAGATCAGGACTATTCAGCGGATCCGAAACCCGAAAGCTGAGCGTGACGCCTATAATGAATGGAACTATAGTAAGTTCCGGCTCTGGCAACTCACTGACTATGATAAGGTCATCTTCATCGATGCTGACCTCCTCATCTTAAGAAACATCGACTTCCTGTTCACAATGCCTGAGATCACTGCCACAGGTAATAATGCCACCCTCTTCAATTCTGGTGTGATGGTCTTGGAGCCATCCAACTGCACCTTCCAGCTCCTAATGGACCACATCAACGAGATCGAATCCTACAATGGAGGGGACCAGGGGTATCTGAATGAGATATTCACGTGGTGGCACCGAATCCCTAAGCACATCAACTTCTTGAAGCATTTCTGGGTGGGGGATGAGGAGGACATCAAGGAAAAGAAGGGCCAGTTGTTTGCTGCTGATCCGCCTGTTCTTTACGTCCTTCATTACTTGGGCATGAAGCCGTGGCTGTGCTTTAGAGATTACGACTGCAATTGGAATAACAATATATTACAGGAGTTTGCAAGTGATGTGGCTCATGCTAGGTGGTGGAAGGTGCACGACGCAATGCCAGAGAATTTGCAGAGCTTTTGCCTTTTGAGGTCGAAGCAGAAGGCTGCTTTAGAATGGGACCGGAGGCAGGCAGAGAAGGCCAACTACCCTGATGGGCACTGGCAGCGCAAAATAACTGATCCGAGGCTCAGTATCTGCTTCGAGGAGTTCTGTTTCTGGGAGAGCATGCTGTGGCACTGGGGCGAGACGAACCAGACGGATGACAACCCAACAGCCATTGCGACTCCCAAGGCAGCTCTGCCGAGTTTGTGATCTTATACTCTCTCTCTCTTCATCAGTTCTTTCGCTAGTTTAGGAGTGTAGCATATAGAATGATATAACCAGTTTTCTTCATGTTCTTCATAGTTTCTTCCTTGAGGTACCCGACAGCAATATTGCTTCACTTGCTGAGTGTAAAGATGGCCTGAGTTTGGTGTCGTAGATGTGTCATTGTTTTGGGTGTCATTGGTTTATACAGGTTCCATTAGGTTTTTGTTGTATACTTTTGGTAAATAAGGAGTTCATATTGCCAGCCTATTCTTTTGAACAAAAGCTACCTTTGTTCGTAATGTTTAAAATAGTGATGACGGTAAATCTTTTTGTCTCCGTTTGGTTACATTTCATATAGTGTGTAACCTATAACATAGGTTATGGAATTCTTTATACTTAGTTAAAATAAATCTAAAACTATATATAATAATTTCTTTAAATTGGAAAATGAATATAATAGAAATTTTCAAAAAGAATGTAAAACATTTTATAACATTTAGATGGTAATCTAATTTTGTAACCATTTCAACAAAATTTTCATATTTATCTTCTTATAGAATATATTAATATTTCAAATTAATTTCTTTGATTTTCAGTCATCACTAAAACTGAAATTTATATTTTGTAATATTCAATTTATTTAATTTGTAATTATTCATTTCAGTGAGTTTAATTGAATCAATAATAAATAAGAAATTCCAGAAAAGAAAAAAAAACAGGAATTGTAAGAAGCAAATAAGTAGGTAACAATTTTCCAAGCAATTAAATAAAGAAATTGCATCAATCAACTAGCAATCAAAGCAAATAATAAACTAGCAATCAAAGCAAATAATAAACTGCACTTGGGAAATTACTAAAAAATAACAATAAATAACATATAACATGGCGTGATATAACATAATGTAAAATAACATTTAAAAACACAGTTACAATGTATTGAGTTATTTTTTATTGTTAGATGATGTTGTATTTGCATTAGGCATCAAATTGTAATATAATCTATGAGTATAAAGTTCTAGGACTATCTGTTTATTTCTGTCATTAGCGTTTGATGGAGATCAGGATTAGATTAGATTTGATTTGATTTGATTTGATTTGATTTGATTAGGATTTGGATTTTACTAGATATTTGATTTGATTAGGAGTTTGAATTTTACTAGGATTCTATTTGTTAGGGTTGTATGAAGTATTGAAGAGATTAATAATATTTTGAGAAAATTCTTGAGAAATCTCTGGCGTGGAATTCGCTGAGTAAAATTCTTTCCTCGTGGATTCGTGGAGAGTGGGCGTGGGCCTGGGTGGATTTCCAAATCCCAAAAGTTTTCCCCAATTTATCATTTCTTCCCTAATCTCTCTAGAAAAACCCTAATTTCAAAACTCTAATTTTAATTTCGTCTCCGTCCTACGTCAGCATTTTTTTTCATTGAATTAAGTATATGAAGCAGTGCGCATCATCCTTACAGATGGTGTATGCAGGTAATGAATATATTTCTTATTATCTATATCAGTTATCTTGTCATCTTCAAGAAATTCATGAATACATTTCTTATATACCTACAAGTGCATATCGTGTCCTAGTGATAGACATAGTTTCTCATATTTGAGAAACTGTACCTTCTTCAAGTTCGGTTTTTTTGCTTGGTGCCTCAGATTCAACTACGTACGAGAATTTCATCAAATGCCTCTAGTTTCTAAACTATATTTTCCATATTTTTGGATTTAGTCCTGTGTGAAATAAAAAGAGCTGAAGTATTACGTATAGTCAGATATGTTGAATTTGACCATTTATAAATTAAGTCAGGGCGATTCCAAGCCCCTAATTCATCTCTGGTCAGTCATATCATACCAAACATCGGAGAAACTTTACATATGCGTTATAGGTTTCCCCAAGAGTTACGTAGCAGAGTAGTTACATTGTTGATCTTCTAGGTCGTCGTAATGAAGCTATCATGGTCCCATTACTAAATGTTGAAGCTCTTCTTACTCAAGACTGTCTTAGCGATTCCAATTAATCTGTGATGCCTCGTATTTTCTTTGTTGGAAGCTTCCACTTATATGGTATCCTATTGGCTATGGGCTATTGATATATAGAAGATGAGCATTAGTGTCAAAGGGGGCGGTTGTGGAATTTTAATATACGATGGACATACCAACTTCAGCCACAGGACCACATGCTGCATGTGCTGTACCTTGACATTAACAGTAGTAGTGGTTGCAAGCTCAGCGGCAGCACTATCATCGCCTAATTGGTTAGAGAATATTAGACTCTTTGCCCGCCGAGCATACAAGAAATAGAGTCAGATGCACAGGAAGGCCATCCGTGTAACTTGAAATAGAAAATGTAAAAAAAAAAAAAAAAAAAAAAAAAACGTGTGTTGCTTCTTGGTTCTCTATGAAATATGAAATGAGCTGTGCTTTTTCTTCTTTCTTTGTTTTTTTTTTTTTTTTTCTTTTTGTTTATCTTATTGATAGAGATTACATTATCGGTCAAGGATCAACATCAAGGTTTTATTGGGAATCTGAGATTGCGGTTTGAGCTTGCCAAATCATAATTTTATTGGTGTTATGGGACACATATCACTGTGGCTTGATTTGATAAGATCAATCAATCGGCAATCCCCTCATGTCTAGCTATGATCGTTTCTATCTCATAGGCTGTAATACCCCGACATGGATATTCCCACAGTGAGCGTTGTTTATTATGATTTTCATAAATTTATAAAACAATCGCTAATTAATTTTTTAAGGAACAAATTAGCAGTAATTATAAACAGTAATGTCCTATATCTGGAAATTGGATAGTGAAATGTCGATAACACATTTACTTAGAAATATGCTTAAGTTTTCGTTACAATACTAATAATTAATATAGTTTATAATTACCAGTAATAATAATTAATTTATAAATTCATAGAAATTATTGAAAACTACACTCACATCTAATGTGAGACTATTCGACCCGAGATATTACAATCTACTTCTCTTTTTAGGATCTGACATCTCGTTAGATATAGTATCACATTAACACTCTACTAAGAATGTTGGGAATTTTAGAGGTAACCTTGTGAATTTTAAAGATGGCTCCAATATATTCAAGAGGTGGCCACCACTATGTTAATGTGTCGCTTTATTTCATGTATTATTTAGTTTCTTGTGGCACTTAGTTCTACACGTTTTCGGCTGGTGTGACTTTGATACTACTTGTAACATCCCACCGGAAAATTGAGCGGTAGAATGCCGAAAACATATTCATATTGGAAAATGTTAAGCCTTTGATATAATATCGATAATTAAAATAGTTTATAATTACCACTGATTCCTCCCTCATAGTTAGACACCAAAAGAAAATGTGTATAACCAAGTATTGTATGAAACTAAGTGTTATATAGAACAAAGTGGCACATAAAAGTGGGGCCGCCACTTGAATCTACGGGAGTTAGCTCTAGAATTCCTAAAGCCACCTCTAATAACCTTACATCACAAGGTGAAAGTGTTACCATGTTACTGTGCCCTTTTGACAAGGACATCAAATCCAAGAGTTAGTGTAAATTATAATGATTCTCATAAATTCATAAAATAATCATTACTAGTCTTTTGAGAGAACAGTCTGCAGTAATTATAAACTAGTTTAATTTTTATTATTTTCCGGAGGCTAAGCATATTCCTACATAAATATGCTACCGACATTCTGCTTTTCAGATTCCGCATAGGGAGTGCTACGTATACCTTCATCTATTTTTTTAATAGGGTAAAAGGTTGGAAAAAACCAACCCCTTGCAAGGAAAGTAGAGAGAAATTTAGTATGTTTTGAACTTAGGTATGTCCAAACAAACCATACGGTCCAGTTATCCAGGTCTGGGACAGACTTTGTGTAACACCCCTCTCTCACTATATCTAAAAATTATCTGTTTTTCTATCTTACTTTATTAAATATTAATATGATTATTTTAAAGATAATACTATTCATTATATTTGCTTGTTTAAATTTAATTTATTAGCATAACTAATTCTTTTAAGATAAAATAAATGAGAGAGGGTTGTTTTTTTTTTTTTAAATATAAACAATAAAATCCAATCTTACTCAATAATCTTTTCTTATTCCAATAACCTAACTACTCAACAACACCCTCTTTTCCAATCCTCTTTAATAGGTTAAAAAAAACGTACATCAGAAGAAGAGAAAACAGAGAAGAGTAGAAGAGGAAGGACATTCCTTGCAAGATTCTTCAAAGGATGTCCTTTTTTGTATTAAATAAAGATAAGTGTTGAAGTATACTCCTTTCTCAATTTTTTTTTCATATGCGTTAATAATTTTATGTGACCGTAACATTTCGTTAAAAGTGAAGAAATTTTTTATAGAACTGCTATTAAACTAGCTTTATTATATGACACGAAATGTTAGGCTATAAAAAAATATCATTAACAGAAGATAAGTGTAGCAGAGATGCGCATGCTCCGCTAGATATGCGGCAATACTATGAGAGATAAAATGAGAAACGAAGATATTCATGCTAAGCTAGGTGTAACTCCTATCGATGAGAAGATACGAGAAAATCGCTTACGATGGTTTGGTCATGTACAACGTAGGCCTACAAATGCACCAGTTCTACGAGGGAAGTTTATCAATACAGGACAAGTTAAAATAACGAAGGGAAGATCGAAGAAAATATGGATGGAAGTGATACAAAAATATATGGATTCTAGAGGTTTAAATGAGGAGATATTACTTGATAGAAATAAATGGAGAAGGACTATTAAAGTGATCGATCTGGCGTGATTCTTTTTTGGTTCATGTAGCCTATCCCAAATACTTGGGATAAAAGGCTTAGTTGTTGTTGCTGTTGTTGTATGCGTTAGTCATTTTATTTATCTTATTCTTTTTAGAAGAAAACTTTTAGATTAGAATTGTAAGAAATTATCATCTCTAATTTTATTTGCTCCTGTTCATATTTTAGTTATCATATTCTCATTTTATCTTTAGTTGGATGTTGCAAGTCTTTTGTTTTTCCTGTTTAGAACTCAATTATCGATTTTTTTTTTTTAAATTATTAGAGATCTATTATGGTCAAGTATATTTGTTCTGAGAGTATAAAATCTTGAATAGCCTATTTACATATAGATCTTCTTCTTACATCAAAATCTTGTTTTTTGCATCTAAATATTGTACTTACAAATGTAACAAGCAAGGTAATATCATAGAAGGTCTTAAAATGAATTTTACAACTACAATATTTAAATTATTGATTCAGTCCCACTACACAGAGATATTGCATGAACAGAAGCTGTAAACATGGTCACAAGTTTATCAAAAACAGTAATAATAACAATATTATTTCATTTTTGTCTTGACAAGCAAAGCTTTAGGATTTTGTAACTTTTATTAATTAGGTATGAATAAGATATTATCTAACTCAATTAGCTTTAATGAATAAAGCATGTGGTTCTTTAGTCAGGGCCTCCCAAGTTGGGCTCAATAAAATAATAATGATTATTAAAATAAATCAATAAATCAAAGAAATTAATCTAGAGCTACCCACTTTTTTTTTTTTCAAGTAAAATGGCTCTAACGTAAATTTAATCCTATCCTCTACTTCTATCCCTGAGATATGCTTTGCTAAAAAATAAGAAAGTAATAAATATTTTACTCACCGTTTATTTTTTGTCTTGATGATTTAAAAATCCCAATTTTTATATCATTATTATAAGAAATCCAAGTATCTATAAACATTATAACATTAATAGATTAATAAACTTTTCAGCTCAATTTAATGTAAGTTGCTATATGTCAAAATTTTTATATCACTTAATCAAATTTTATACTTAACAATAAATAAAACAAACAGGATTATGGGGAACTCAAAAATAAACTTTACATATTTTGAAAGGTATACTTTATGAAATAGTATAACTGAATTTAATAACTTTACTGTGAATGTTTTGGATGATTATTGGATCACTATCACTATTATAGAACTATAAATCTGGAGCTTATGCTCATCAGAGTTTATATTTCTATTACTACCTAACAGTATGTCCTGAGATGGTACAAGTAATCAGCGCTGTGGTCACGGGTATGTATGCGATACTCATAAAATACATGACACACTACTTTTAATAGTTCTAAATATATTAATAACTGACCATAATAATATATGTTATTTTTTATCCATACTTTACTTCCATTACTATTGTTACAACACAGTAACCAGAAGACATGTATATTATTTTGTTTATATGATTATCCTGGTATGCAAGACAAATATGATATAAATTTACAGTTACTTCATTTAAGACATAATTCATATGATACTTACAAATATTTTCTAATTTATTTTATATTCATATATTATACGTGTACCATATCTGTATATTATATATTTTTTATTGATATATTTGTTAAGTCTTTCTAATAATCCCAATTTGACATGCTTGGACTGTAGTGATATAAATGTGACAAAGGAAGAGGGCCCACTGTAAATGGACTCTTACAGTAAAGAAGATGAAGGAGCTCACTTGGTGTTTCCTCAGCAAATGTATGTGAGAGAATTTTTTTTTTTTTTAGAAGGTAGACAATTTTTTTTTTTTCATTTCTATTTTTATTTTCGAACATAAAATCCTAGAATTTTAATAGGTGTTATTACTCCTTAGGATTTTTTGATGTTCTTTTTATTTGGTTATAACTTTATTGGAATATATGGATTATTTATATTTTGTTATTCTTTCTGTATATATGTGTATATAATCATGTGTTAGTAATATGTGTATATTTTCATATATTTTAAAGTTGGCGTATTTGTTTTCGATATGTTATGGAGTGCTACTTGTCTTTTGGAACGTAGAGTGTTACACTTTATCCTTCGCCTAGGCCTGAACTCGGAGGGGGCATACTGGGCATGGGCTTGGGCCTGAATCCTATCCAATCTAGATATGATAGACACATTCAATTTTTTATTTTTCAAATTCCAAAAAATAAATAAATTCTCATCCAAAAAAATTGAAAAAAAAAAACGAAAAAATAGCTAAAATATAACAAGACTAATGATTTTTTTAACCTCCTAACTATGCTTTGGCTTGGGCTTAGAGTCATGAAACTCATCACTACCTTGTAATAGCTTGAGACTAGCATTTTATGCAAAAGCGCACGGACGCGCACACACTTGACAGTATTTGACTTGGATTCCTTCTACTCTGGAAGGTTGCCAGCTCAGTAGTTGTTTTGGCCAGGAGATTTGGATATACATGGGATATGACCATTCCTTCATCCGTTGCTACCCTTTGGAATTCTTAAGGCTTGCTGGACTTGTTCCCAAGCACTCGGTTGCAAGGTGGGATCATGGAGTCTGCTACTCAAGTATTGGTTTAAACTTAACTTTGATGGTTCTATGTAAAATGTTAAGGCCGAGATTGGATTTCTAGTGAGAAATGGTTCAAAAGCACTGATGGGTGTTGGTATTATATCAATTGTCGATGGTTTAGTACTGAAAACTAAAATCCGAAGATGATGGGAGTCAATTGTTTGGACAGTAGATTATATCTCTAGATGATGACTTGTGTTTGAAGGTAATGTTCTCTCTTCTCCAAAACAATCGCATGCTGAGTAATTATTTTTATGAAGTCTGTGCTGTTCATAAATAGAGAATAGATAATATGTGCACAAATTTTATTGTTAGTAAGTATTCTCAGTTGGACATTAAGATTATTTGATACGAAAATTTTTCATAGCAACTTGTGGAGCTTGCCATGAAAAATGTATGTACGACAGAATATAGCTGTTGAGCTCATTACGGAGCGAAAAAATGAGTTGAGAAAATTTCAGCATTCAAATTTGTCAAATTTCCTCCTCCAATAATTCATTCCATTCTAGAACCCGTGATCCTCCCTCTTGGACTGCTGCATAATAATAAAATAAAAAAAACAAGGGGTATTTACTGGTTTGTCCCTCAAATCTTTAAATATTATGATTTTACCCCCCAAATCTTCATATTTATAATTTTGCCTCCCAAATCTCATAAGTTACAATAATTTTGCCTCCCTCTCTAACTTTTCCAAACACAGTTAATTTTTTTACCATTTTACCCCTCATTTCCTCTTTTATTTTCCTCCTCTTCTTCTTCTCTCTTCCTCTTTTCTTCTTATTTTCTTCATTATTTTTTCTCTCTTCCTCCTCTCTTCTTCTTCTCTTTTCCTCCTCTCTTCTCATTTTCTTCATTTTTTTTTACTCTTTCATGTTCATATTTTCCTCCTCTCTTCTTATTTTCTTCTCTTTTTTTACTTGAGATAATTGATTTGGTGAACTAGAGGAAAAATGCATGACATGAAAGAGTAAAAAAATGAAGAAAATGAGAAGAGAGGAGGAAAAGAGAAGGAGAAGAGAGAAGGAAGAGAAGAGAAATAATGAAGAAAATAAGAAGAAAGAAGGAAGAGAGAAGAAGAAGAGGAGGAAAATAAAAGAGGAAAAAATGGGTAAAATGGTCAAAAAATTAACTGTGTTTGGGAAAGTTAGAGAGAGAGGCAAAATTGTTGTAACTTATGAGATTTAGGGGGCAAAATTATAAATATGAAGATTTGGGGGATAAAATCATAATATTTAAAGATGTGAGGGACAAACCAGTAAATACCAAAAAACAAACACACACACACACATATAAAATTAACCTGTAACCTCAAAATCCCCCGAACCCAAAAACCAATGGCCTCCCCTTTCTTCCCTCTCCTCGCTCTCCTCCTCCTATCCACCGCCGCCTCTGCCACTCACCACCACCGAAACCACCCTAACCACCGATTCAAGGCCAACGCCGTCTCGGATCAGATAAAAAAGGCATGCAAGGGGACCAGATACCCTTCGATCTGCGAGTCCACCCTCTCGCAATCTCCGAACCTCCCCGCCAATCCGAGCCCGACCGATCTGATCCTCGCTTCGATCTCGACGAGCTCCACAAATCTGAAGACGGCTCAGTCGAACGCGCAGGCGATCCTCAAAGCCTCTGCATCGGACCTCAACAGGACCAATGCCGCGAAGAATTGCCTGCAGTTACTGTCGTTCTCGGACCGCCGGCTGTCGGCGGCGTCGCGGGCCGTCGGCGGTGCAGCGCTGGAGGATGCGCGGGCGTGGGGCAGTGCTGCGCTGCTGTACCAGTATGACTGCTGGTCGGCGCTCAAGTACGTCAACGGCACCAGCCAGGTGATTTTGGTTCGCTCCTTTAATTACGATTAAGAGTTAAACCATGGGTAATTTGCACATAAGACCCTTAATTTTCTACTCTTGCAAACTTGTTTTGTGTAATTTTGTGCTACTTTTTAAAAATATTTTCTTTTTTGTTGGGTTTTCAGTTTTATAGTATATTAATATGTGACAGCGATTTTTGGGGACATACGGTTAAGTTGTCGATTTTTCTGAATTTATTGAGACCAGCTCTTGTCTTTTTTTTTTTTTAATTGACAATTGATCATTTATTGTGTGTGAGTTTGACTATAAAAAAAAAAAATGATCTCTTATTGGTCATGGTGGTTAAGATATGGGATTGCACTGATTTTATAGATACATGCCAATTTTGTGGCAGGGATGTGCAATGTTAGTACCAATCTATCCTAATTGCAGTCGGCCGGAGTACTTGAAATAATTATTACAGTATCTAATGCAGCGAATAACAAATAAGGCAAAAAAAGCTTAAAGAATAAGTTTATTTTTGCTGCATGACTGCTTGCACTCTATTTTATTTAGAGTTTGTTAATTGTATCATAAGTAGCATGCCAAGTAAGTAGTACCACTAACATTTCTTTAGTTTTTATCTTAGGTTTTTTTTTTTTTTTAAAATTTTTAATAGTTGTTGCTAACCAAAAAATTAGCTTTATGATTTCCAATGTTTTTTTTTTGGGCAATTGCCTATATTCTTTCATTAATTTATATAAATTACTTATTTTAGTTCAGAGTAAACGTACAAAAATAAATAAAACTAATTAATTACATATCTAAAATTTAGCTTTTTTAAATTCATTTATTTTGTAAAACACCAATAGTTAAAAAGTAGGAAAGAGAGTATAATACTCTGAAACTAGCAATGACGTTTTCTTTAAATAAAATATTCAAACAATCGAGACACCTGTGTGTTTGTGCCAAAAATTGTCTGACTAGATTGCTCAAGAGAGAGCAAAAACTAAGTGGATTATTAGATTAGTAAACTATAGAGAGTCGATTATAGAGAGTGGATAATCAAGAAAAGAAAATAGATGAGATTTAGCAAGGTTCAACCGAGATAAATCTTGAACCTACATTCTCGAAGAAAAAGAATACCTCAGGCGAGCTTTTTATTGAGGAAAAAGTAGGAGAATAATTTCTCACTGTCTATGCGTCTATATTTACAAGTTTTTGGCATTGTCCCCTTTCTTTTGGAGAGAGAGATTTATAGTTGATGATCCACCATGGAAAAGAGATAATTGATCTTGAATTCATAGGTTTCCATGTCTCAAGGTATATTCTCTTTCCTTTGTGATATTCATTTTTCTTATCTCTGACGATTTGATAAGAGTTTACTTGATTGTAGATTCTGTATAATTGTTGTAGATGGGATGCTTAAACACACATATGAGTGTCCATAGAGTAAGATTTGGGACCTCTGACACTAGTTAGTTTTGGGCTACATCTGAGTTGGGTCTGTTACTGTTTTAGGCTTCTCCATTTGAGCCTGACCCATATGTTTATACAACAATAATAGTTCCCTACTCGTGATTTCGGTACGCTTGCGATGGTCTCTTCGAGTAGATTCCTCAGATGACTCGAACTTTGTACTTTTATGGTTGCTACTGTTCAGGCTAATCATCTTAGCCCTAGGTATTAAGACTGTTTAAAACAAGTTAAGTTCGTTGTGGTGGATCATCTTTGCGCTCTTTCACGGTTACTTGGTCAATACTAAGTTTTTCCGAGACTTCTATCATTGACTGAGTTTTGATGGCTAGTGATGGAAGGTCCTCTCATTCGTATACACATGAGGTTACTTCGTTAATACTAAGTTTTCACGAGACTTCTATCATTGACTGAGTTTTGATGGCTAGCGACGGAAGGTCCTCTCATTCGTATACACATGACTATAACTTGGAGATGGCGAGAGAATAGAGCTCCCGGGTTTAGACTGGTGGGAAAATGTGCCTTAGTGGCCTTATTTGGCCCAGTTGGGTTTAAAAGAGTGTTGATTGGAATCAAATGATCCATTGGATAGTTGGATAGAGGCTTAAACCAGGCTTGGAATCATCTCGCCCCAATAGATCAAGTAGCCTAGTCATCTTGAAGCCGACTTAACTCATGAAAACCAAAGTTGTGATGAAGTAGGATGAAGAGTCAGGATTTGTTGGATATTTTATCTACTGACGTGATCCGACCATTAACTTTATTAAGGGTTGATTTTGGTTTGGTGCTTAATTTCTATACCTTTCGATTAATTGTTGATGTCACAGGACATTTTAGATCTAGCCACCTTGGTTTGCACCCAATTATATGGTGGGGATAAAGCGGGCAGCTTGAATCTGAACCATCCCAACAGTCGTTAGGATGGTCATGATTGATATTTGATATTTTCACGTGCTACACTAATTGTTTGTGTTAAAATTTGTTTGACTAGATTGCTCAAAACAGATCAGAATGGGCCATTGAAGAAGTAAATTAAGGAGATTAGATCATAATGAATAGATAATTAAGAATATACATGAGATATAACAAGATCTGATCTAGTTAGATGTCAGGCCTGCATCCTTGAGTAGAAAGAATGCCTTATGTCGAGTTATTTATTGAGGAAAAAATAGGGTAAGAGTCTCTCAGTATCTCTATACTTAGAGGTGAGCAAATTTTCGAAAAAACCGAACCGAACCGAATCGCTAAACTGAGCTTAATCGAAACGATCGGTTCGGTTTTCGGCTAGGTTTGGGTGAAAAATTGAATATTTATTCAGATATCGGGTCAGGTTTTGATGGCATTAGCGCCAACCGAAATCGACCGAAAAAATCAAATTTGTATAAATACCCGACTCCTTAACCCATCAACCTCACTTCTATAGTCTCTCTCTCTCCCCCCCTCTCTCTCCTTCTCTCTCTGTCCAATTCGGTTTCGGTTTTTTAAAATGCACATTTTTTTTTTTAATTCTAGTGGGTTTGTGAATTGCTAGTCCAAAAAATCGAAAACCGACCGAACCGAATTTTCAGTTTTGGTTTCAGTTATTAGTGATTTCCGGTTTGAAAATTCGGTTCCGTTTTCGGTTGGGATTTTTCCACCTAAATCCAAACCTATCTATACCTCCCTATTTGTAAGTTTATAGTTACCTTGAATTAAGAAAAGAACCCATCCCCCTTTCTTAAGGAAAGATGATATTTGTAGTTTTAGGATCCATTATGTAATAAAAATTATAGTTGATCTTAAATTCATCATCACTTTCTATGTCTCAGAATAGGTCTTGTTTCCTTCACGAAATCTACTTTCTTTATTTTCAATTGTTTGACTTGATCGTAGATTCTGTCTGGTTAGAGATGGAGAGTTTAAATCTGCATCGGACTTTCCGTCCGTATAGTAAGATCTAAGGTTGGTATATTAACTAGTTTTGGACTGACTCCAATTTGCGCTTGATAATTTTTTGGTCTTCCTAACTTATCTGCCCCCACATTGTTTGTGTAATAACACTTTGAAATTATTTTTGAATAAGCAAAGCCAATTTGCAAAATTAAAAAGAAAAAAAGGTAATTTATACATTTCAGCCGAAGGGACCTGCACTAACTTGTTAATACTGTCATGATAATGCTTGAGAAAGGAGTTATGAGTCTGAAGATCCCTTTAAATATTTTTCGTTATATACAGTGATGTAACAGATTAATTTATTTATATATTTTAGAATGTTTTTGAAAAACTTAAATGTACATCTTTATTTATTTATTTTATAAATTATCGTCTGTTATAGGTGTTTGTGCGAATTTCCCGTTTGTTATCAATACTAATCAACGGGTTAATCAAATGCTATGAAAACTAATCAACCTTAATTAATTGCACTCGCACTGCACTGCAGGTGGCCGATGCAATGACGTTTCTAGTCTACCTGGGCAATCTCACCAGCAACGCCCTCTCCATGGTCACCGCACTCCAGCGCTATGGTCCCGACACGTCCTCGTGGGGACCACCACAGACCGAGAGGGACGGCTACTGGGGAGACGGCGGTGGGTCCAGCAGTGGCCCCATCGGGTCCCAGAACGGGATCCCCATGGGCTTGGTGCCCGACGCGGAAGTCTGCAAGCAGGGCTGCAAATATCAGACGGTTCAATCCGCGGTCGACGCGGCCCCCGACTACGGTTCGGGCCGGTTCGTGATTCACATTGAGGAAGGGGTTTATAAGGAGACTGTGAGGGTGCCGTTTGAGAAGACCAATGTGGTATTCTTGGGAGATGGAATGGGCAAAACCGTCATTACTGGCAATTTGAATGCAGACACCGTCGGCGTGTCTACTTATAACACGGCAACCGTCGGTGAGTTGTTCGTCTTTTGCTCGTCTGCTGATTTTTATTTGCATAATAAATCGGACAATTTTACACGTTGGACCTTACTATTTCATTATTGTCAACAAACTATTAGATGAACACACAAGGTCACGTGGCGATTCTTGCAAAGGCCCATCTTGGGTTTTTGCTGTCTTTTTTAGCCGACTCCTTATTCTGGAGTAGAGCTAGAGAATTGCGAATCCTTTCTGTTTAACTTATAATATCTCTAATTAACTAAACTTTTGCTTCATATTTTACGATGTCACTAGAAAACTTCCATTTTCTCCTAACCCTTTGGGAGCCACCCTTTTGGTATCAAGAATGTATTTTATCAAGCAATTGTAGCTTCCACTAAGCATTATTAACAAGGAGATGCGCACAGTGCCTGTTAATAGTCCCTAAAGATATTTTGAGGCAAGTGGCACCTCACAAACTCTTGGCGTCGACGACAAAACAAGAATATGCGGAACACGAGAAACTAAATAGAGTAGCTGATTGAGACATATAAATGGGACAAGAAAAGTACCTGTACCCACTCAAATCTTATGTCGTGTAAAAGATATTTAGCAATTGTATGCAGGACTCTGTGTTGGTAGATTGGAACTTTCAAGTATGACAGAGGATATTTATTTTAGTGCAATAATTTGTTGAAATTGTGACAATTTTGTGTGGTAATTGGGCATAATGTGAGAGAAGTGGAACTTACATAATATGGGTTGTAACACACCACTACCGGCTTATGGATAGTTGAATCGTTTGGCAATGCATGATACCACGACTATTCTTTATTTTCATTACGGTCCATTGTAGACAAAAAAAAAAAAAAAAAAAAAAAGAAAGAAAAGAAAAAAAAAAAAAGAGAGAGGAAAAGGGTGTACCCGCGGGTGGCAACCCACGGGATGCACCCGCGGGTGTCACTCGTGGGAACATCCCGCGGGTGGCTACCTGCGGGTGCCACCCGCGGGATACACCCGTGGGGTTGCCCGCCTCAGTGCTTCGGCTATATGGATTTGATCCGGATTTTAAGAGAACAGTTACCCCTCATCTCAATGTTTCTGTTTCATGGATTTGGTCCAGATTTTATCCAAACGATTACCCCTCAGTCTATAAAAAGAAGGAACAGGGAGACGGAAAAATCCCAAAGCATAGTTCTCTCCCCTTCTCCAAAGAAATCAACCGACGCTATGTTCGGATCGTCAACGAAATGCAGAAATAAGGCTCCACCGCTGCTAGAACTTATAAATTAAAAGAAGAATTGAAATCAAACTTTCTCCATTCTTGTACGCCCAAAATTTGTAGATTAGGATAGACTTGTGCACTGATTTAAACTAGCGCACTGCATTTGATTTGTACGCTGATTTAGCCTCGCGCACTGAACTAAACTCAAGTTTCAGCTGTGAGCATAACCTCGCGTTCTGCACTGGCATAGCTCTCCATCTGGATGAAGAATTCCTCTCACCGTGGGATTCCTCCGGGGGTTCTACACTGGCGTAGCTCTGAATAAAATACGGGCACCCGTCTAATGAGCACGTTAACATCATATCTCCGCTTGTCCTCTTAAGAGTACGTTAACATGTTTTTATGTAGAGAAATTTTTTATCAAGCCCACTCCTAAGTGTCCCAGCCTTAGGAGATTGGTAAGAAAGAAAAGATATAGAAAAAAAATATAGAAAAGAAGAAAGAAAAGAAAAAGAAAAAAAAAAGAGAAAAAGGGTTGCCACCCGCTGTCGGCGAAAAATTCTGGAGTCATCTGTCAAAATAAAGCAGATCTGCAAATTTAGGGTTGGAGATCCGCAACTCAGTAGATCCGCAAACCTAAAATTCGAGGTTCGCAATCCAATTACGACAGAACAGGTTCCCAAATCTAAAATTGAGATTTGCGATACCACTCATAACTTTTGGGGAGGGGTTTAATACAAAATCACCCAACCCGAATAAGGGAGTTGCCATCTCGGATCGTGAAGCCAACTGCCAAACGAATGCAGCGGCATTATTTCGATCGTGGGAGTAACTACCTAGCGAATATGATGGCATTTCTCGAGTTGTGGGGCTAATGGTCGAACGAATGAGACGGGGATGTTGCCCTAAAATCCTTATAAAAAGCGAAAAAACGAAAGAGAAGGGATCAATCATCTTTTTCTTAAATTACCCCTTGTGATCAGAAGTCCAGAGCCTTCTTTTCCTGCCAATTTAAAAAGTTTGTGCGGAGTGTCAACGGTGAACAAAATCGTCCTCTACAGCTACTTCAGAACCCGGCTTTAAACAAAAAGGGAATCTATTTTCCTCATCTTCTGTAAACGGAAAACCGTTGGAATTGTAATTCTTTATTGAAATATCTCAATAGAGCGTCATTTACAATTTTTATGGCGAACAGAAGATTGGCGACTATGCTGGGGACTGCCATCACCTCCGGTAATTTGGTAGTAGCTCAATCCGACAACATTCCGGTTGGCAGCCTGGTCAATTCACTCACCATCGAGGTTGACCAGGAAGAGTACGAAGAATTTCTTTTTTGCGGCTCCAAGAGCCCTACGTCCTTACGGGGGTGCCATAAGGTCTCCAAAGGATCAATCTTCAAGGAGACTTCAAGGGCAATAACTCAACCGGGGGAATCAGTGGACCATACTGGTCCGAAACCCTCTTCTTCACCAACATTGGGCTCTAAGCTAGTTTCGGCTAAAACTCCTGATCTCTCAAGCAAAGTGGATCAAGGTCTCCACTTCAACAAGGGGAAACGACCACTACCTACTCCGCAGATCTATGACGCGGAGAAAGAGGTTCCTTTCACTCGTACAATGAGAAGGAAGCTAAGAAGAAGCAAAACTCGTGCCCTTCGCAGGACCGCACAGCAAAAAGAAACCGCCAACTCATCATCACAAAGGCCTACTGTACAAGTATGGAGGCCAAAATGCGAGGATACAAAAGATCAAGACACAGAAGGATTTATTCGCATTTCCTACAGAAAACGGAGTAAATCCACCAAAGTTATCTATTACTACAAACGCGGAGCCCACATCCGCGTCCCTCGTGTTCCGGGGGGAAAGCATGATCGTGCAATTGAAGGAGCCCGCGAACCTCAAGTTTGCGGAAGGTGTGCGATTACCATGGAGTCTATCTCAAAGGCTAAGACTATCTCACTCACTGTCCCGGCAAGGGTGAGACTTGCTCCAAAAGCTTTCGACAAAAGAGAGATGCCGATCCCAAGGCTATCTTTCATAAGTGGTGCCGATACCAAGAGTTCCAATGCAGGAGATCTTCGGAAACTTCTAAGTAGAAAGAGGGAAGAATCACACGAATTTCACTGCCATTGCGAACGACTGATCAATGCAGTACTATCTCATTGTCATTGTTCAGCTCATACTAGACCGTCGGTGTTCCATCGACTGTCAACACCATCAACATCCTCATCCCAACCGACGAAGAGGAGACGACGAAACAGGCTCGAGTTTTCTGAGCCCGAATACCCCGAAGTGTATCCAATATGATAAGTGTCGGGGAAAAGATGAAGAAAAAGAAGACGAAGAAAGTCTTCGAAGGAGGTGCTTCCGACTCAGAACACTCTTTGGGCCTGAAGGACGAACTCAATGAAGAGCGAGGAGTTTTCCAAAACACTCGACTCAAAAGTAGGATGGCAATCCCGATAAATTATAGACAAATAGCGGGAGCCTCCTCCGATGAGGAAGACACGGCCAAGTCTGTTATGGCTGAGTCACAAATGTCTGATTCGTTCCTGGAAGACTCCGCCTCCGCATACATGGCCTAAAATAGTACCCCGAAAGAGTTTATGCGGAGGATGGATGAACAAGACAAAAATATCAAGCAACAGCATAATGCCATCAGTGAACTTAAAGACATGCTGCATGTTCTGCTGGAACTGGAAAAGACTAGGTTGAAGAATATATCTTCGCAGACACCACCCCATGACCCAAAAACTGATAAGGGAAAGAAGGCGGAAGAAGGTCATATTCTTCACAATAATGAAGAGGAAACAGAACATCATGAGGATGAGGACAATCGCTCCACGTATCAGGAAGGGAACGTGAATGCTGTCTGGATGGAAAGCTTCCAAAATAATTGAATGTCCTCACGCATAAGAGTGATTTGCAAGAGCTGGGCGTTGTAAGGCCATATCCCGTGGAATGGGAAAGCATGCCGTTCCCGGAAAGTTACAAGCCATTGAAGCTCAAATCTTTTGATGGTAAAGGGTCGCCAAAACAGCACCTTTACTATTTCAAATCGCAAATCGGGCATTTAGCCGGAAACGACCCCATCATTACGCGGGTATTTGTTAGTACCTTAACATGACTAGCATTTGAATGGTTTCGGAGGCTAGAATCGGGAACCATCAATTCATGGAACGACATGAAAAAAGCCTTCCTGACTAGGTTCTATGAGGACGATATGAAGGTGTCCATGTCGGCGCTTCTAGCCACTAAGCAGAAGAAAGGGGAATCGGCCTGGGACTTCATTAAAAGGTTCCGGAATGATTCTCTCAGATGCCCGCACGGGATGCCAGAAAAGACCTTGGTAGAAACCTGTCGATATAATCTCTCGACTAAGATTCTAGCCAGAATGGGAGCAGTGAAGTCCTCAACTTGGAAGGATCTCGCCCTACAAGCTGAGGAGGCTGAGGAAATCGCGCAAAAGCTTGAAGAAGAAGGAGACGAGAAGAAATAGAGGTGAAATAATGACAACAACCATAGGTTTCGGTCCCGGGGATATAAGGGGAAAGAGACAATGGTGACTGATACTCCGCAGCCTGCAAAGTCTTTCCCGAAGCTCCCTCCTCAAGCACGTATGCCTCAAAAACAATATTCTTTCAAGGACGAGCATACGAAAACCATTTTCAACCTCCTCATAAGTAAGAAAATGTTCAAGCTGCCAGAATCTAAACGTCCGGAAGAAGCGGGGAGAGTTAATGATCTTAATTACTGTGTCTACCATAGGATTATTAACCATCCTATCCAGAATTGTTACATCCTTAAGAATAAGATTCAAGTCTTAGTGGACGTCAAAGTCATCAAGCTCCAAGAGCACCAGAAAAAGGTGACTACGAACATGGTGACTGTCAAGTTCGATAAAGCACCCGACTGGATAGAGTCAACAGTTCAAGATGGAGTGCAACTCATTCCTAGAGGCACGATGCAGGTCGTGAATTTTGATTCGCATCAACAACAGGAGAAATGATTGTCCCCCTTCGAAACTGATAAGGGGGAGATAATGTGGGTGCATCCAGATCTCCTTATGGACTTCCAATTTATTTGGAAGAAAGCGAAAAGGGAAGATCTTTACTTCTAATGTCGTCTTCATAATTCTCGAAGATGACGGAGGCATTCCTACTCTAACAGATTCGGAAGAAGAAATTGGAGACTCTCTGGTGGCTGACGCGGATCCTCCTCCCTTAGGGATCCGTTCGGAAAAAAATTACTTAAAGAACTATGGCCAGGCCGCAGATTCTCGGCCATCTCCAGAGAAGATCAAACAAAAAGAGCTAAAATTTGATAAAGCTCTGAAGAAAAAGGGAAAAGAGCCTGCGGAAGATTTACGGAAGTCGTTTCAATTCGATATCTTAACGCAATTGGCTAATATACCCGCAAGAATAACCTTGTATGAACTCTTGAAACTTTCTAAATCTACGAGGGAAGTTTTAAGAGAAGCTCTGAAAGATTCAGAGGTATTCTTGGCGTAGATACCAGAAATGATTGAGAAGAGTCTTTTTGCATGACGTGTCACCAGGTCTCTGGTAAGAACGTCCCTTGCATCACTTTCTCTCCGGAAGACATGCAAGTTCGGAGCAATAAGCATCACCGCCCTTTGTATTACAAAGAATACATAGGGTCTGCGGAGATCGATCGCATTCAAGTTGATCCATGCTCGGCCTTAAGTATCATGCCACGGAGGATGCTGCGGTACTTTAGAGTTCTGATGAACAGGTTAACAACAACCAATATTACTATCTTCGGATTCAATGCCAATGGTAGTAGACCGTTGGTAAGATAGAGTTTAAGTGCCAAATCGGCGACCTAAAGACGGAAGTCACGTGCTATGTGATAGATGCGGACACATCGTTCAACCTGCTACTGGGGAGAACCTGGATCCATAACAATATCATTGTGCCGTCCACGTTACATCAATGCATGAAGTATGTGGATAAAGATGGGAATGTAAGAATGCTGGTTGCGAAAAAGCAACCCTTTAAAGGAGTTGAAAACTATTTTACTGACGTGTTGCTATATCAAGATGCGTTAATGTCTCGGATCAGCCTGCTCCAGAAGACTGATAGCGGTGAAGAGGCCGACACAGAATCAGAATCCGAAGATTCGAAATCTGATGATGTAATTTGGGACGGTGAGTCCATTATTATAAGCCTTGAAGGCCTTGATATAAATAATACTGTTCACTCTGACGGTGAATGGGTGATAAATGAAAGTTTAGAGTTTACTTATTCTTCTGGTGTTGATTCTGAACCTTTAAGTACCAGCACTGATGCGTTCAGCGATTGTTTAGATAAAATATGCTCTTTGGCTTCTTTCCAAGCACCTAGCCGATCGTCCTTTCACGAACTAAGTGATGACGACGAAGATGCCAACAAGATTGTTTTTGAGGTTCCTTCCAAGGACATAACTCAGAAATCCATAATATTCGGAAAGGCAAGTCACAAAAGCAAAGAGAAGTGCTTAGATTCTAAAGAAGAACAGATAAATCCCGAGTTCTTCCATTATGATGAAAATTCTCATAGACTAATAAAGAAAATGGGATATAATCTGGTCAAAAGCAGGCGGTTGAACTTTGGAAAAGGGAGAAGAGAAATCCTCCGACCCTTTGTCCCAGAGGGAAAAATGCCAGATTATTATTAGAAAACTAATATGGTGTCGGGATATGTCACCCCACTCAAAGGTTCCTCAGGTGAGAGAACCGAAGAAAGGCAATTCGATCATTCGTCGGAATCGTCCTGCTGGGATTCAGATATCAGTATTGGCATGATTTTCCGTGAAGTGTCCGTGAACATGACCTCTGCGATCCAAGAAGATAAAGACCTAGAGGAAACTTCGCCGATAAAAAATGACCCCTGGGCCAAGCATCTTAACGTGAGTGAGAGATTCAGTTTGAGCAGCGAGAGCCTCCAACCGAAGACAAGTTAATCCAAATAAATATGAGAGATGAAAAGAATCCTAAACTTATATTTATAAGTGAAAAACTATCCTCGGAAGAGAGAGAGGAATTGATATCTCTCATTCGCGAGTACATCGACATTTTCGCCTGGAGTTATGAGTAGATGCCAGGATTAGACCCAAGTGTCGCAGTTCATAAACTGAACATTCGGCCAAATGCTAAGCCAGTAAAGCAACAACAACGAAGATTTCGCCTAGAGATCATGGAGGCTATTGAAGTCGAAATCAAAAAGTTGATTGAGTCAGGCTTTATTCGCGAGGAACAGCATCCTGATTGGGTCGCGAATATAGTTCCTGTAACCAAGAAGAATGGAAAAATCTAAATTTGCATTGATTTTCAGGGATTTGAGTGAGGCTTGCCCTAAAGATGAATTCCCGTTGCCCATCACGGATGTTATGATAGATAATACTTGTGGGTACGAACGTATGACATTCATCGATGGTTTCTCAGGGTATAATCAAATAAAGATGTACCCTGATGATGAGAAGCATACATCTGTCAGAACACCACTCGGGGTATATTGTTATACAGTTTTGCCCTTTGGCCTGAAAAATGCGGGTGCCACGTATCAACGTGCCATAAACGTGATATTCCAAGAGCATCTCCGGAAGACAGTGGAGTATTACGTGGATGACCTAGTAATTAAAAGTAAGAATAATGGTGATCACTTGAAAGATTTGAAGACGGTGTTTGACCTCATGAGGAAACACCAGTTCAAGATGAACCCGATTAAATCTTTTCTAGGGGTCTCCAGTGGAAAGTTTCTCGGCTTTGTCGTAACTTCCAGAGGGATTTATCTCGATTCAGACAAGATTAAGGCTATCCAAGATATGCCATCTCCCCATATCTCAAAGAGTTAAGGGGACTGCAAGGAAGGTCGGCGTACATCCGCAGGTTCATATCAAATTTGTCCGGTAAATGTCAGCCCTTTACCAGGTTAATGAGAAAAGGGGTGTCATTTGTTTGGGATGATGCATGCCAAAGGGCTTTTGAAGAGGTCAAACAATACCTCGTGAAACCGCCTGTACTTGTGGCCCCAGTCTCGGAAATACCTTTCCTGCTATACGTAAGAGCTATGGACCACTCCTTGGGAGCCTTGTTAGCACAGAAGAATGAGTCAGGTCATGAACAAACTATTTATTATCTCAGCAGAATGATGGTCGGGGCGGAACATCAGTATAACCCAGTGGAAAAGGAATGTCTAGCTTTAGTATTTGCAGTGTAAAAAATGCGACACTATTTAGTTAGACAAACCATCCACGTTATATCGAGAATTAACCCTCGGAGAATACTAATGACTAAACTCGGATCGTTGAATTCGAGACTATCCAATTGGGCTATTTTGCTATCATAATATGATATGCATTTTGTCCTGCAAAAATCTATTAAAGTACAGGTTGTAGCTGACTTCCTAGCCGAACATCCAGTCCCGACATCTTCGAAGTTATACGAACAAATCCCTGGAGAATTGGGTGAATGGAGCCCGATTCCAAAAGCAGACAACTCGCAAGAGCCTCTGGAGGCAAATACAGTCGCGAAAGGTGTATGACAACTTTTCTTCATGGTGCCTCCCGAATGGGATCTGAAGGAAGAATGACAGTGGGGGCAGGAGTTGTTTTCGTCTCTCCTCACAACCACATTATTTCTCGAGCCTACTCATTTACAAATTCGTGCTCCAACAATGTTGCGGAGTATAATGCCCTCCTAATCGGTTTAAAAATAGCTAAACAATTGCAGGTCAAATATTTGGAGGCATATGAAGATTCTCAACTGGTCGTAAATCAAGTAAAAGGGGAATATAAGGTCAAACATGAAGACCTTTTGCCATATTACCACGCAGTAATTAAGATAGCCAATGGTTTCGATGGTTTCTATGTCAGCCACGTAAAGCACTACCGAAACAGCTATGAAGATTCACTAGCTTTCTTAGCTGCTACATTAGTCTTGCCCAAGCATGCTAGAAAGCAAATTACGGTAGGGAGCAGGGAATTATTTTATCCAAAAGACGAACTCAAACAGGAAACGAGGAAACCACAGGAAGACGAAGCTGATGTTTTCGAGTCAAGTCTAGAACCGAGGGACTGACGCTTCCCCTATATTAAATATGTCCTTTACAGTATATTACCTAAAGATCCAAAAGAATCCAGGGCAATCCAAAGAACGGTTGTCCGGTTCTACTATAATGCGGAGCTCCAGACATTGTACAGAAAATCATATGATGGAATCTTACTTTGCTGTCTCTCTAACCGCGAAGCTCGAAAAGTACCTGAAGAAACTCATGCTGGCATATGCGGAGCACACCAGCTATGGCCGAAACTCTGGGATAGAATCCGAATGATGGGATATTATTGACCTAAAATGATGACAGAAGCGGTTAACTACGCCAAGAAGTGTAGGGCCTGCCAAATACATACAGACTTTATACATCAAGCACCAGAATATCTCTACCCGACGGCTATATCGTGGCCGTTTGAGCAATGGGGTATGGACATTATTGGGCCAATTTTTCTGCCACCAACGAGAGGACACCGGTTCATTCTAGTTATAACGGATTACTTTTCAAAATGGACTGGAACTATTTCCCTAACCAAAGTAAAGTCATCAGATGTTATTAAATTCATCAAATACCATGTGCTTTATCGCTTTGGAGTGCCCAAGAGAATCATTTATGACAATGGGTCTCAGTTCGTGAGCCAAGTATTTTTCAGATTCTGCAATAAATACAGAATTGAAGACGTAGTTTCATCACCATATTACCCTGCAGCCAATGGTCTAGCAGAAACTTTCAATAAGACCATTGTAAAACTCCTCAAAAAGTTTGTATCATCCAATCAAAGGGACTGGGATGAGAAGCTCGGAGAATGTCTGTGGTATATCGCACCACAGTCCGAACCCCCACTGATGCCACGCTCTTTTCTTTGGTATACGGGTCAGAAGCGGTCTTGCTTTTGGAAATTCAAATTCCATCGTTGCGAGTCGCGTTAACGACTAGGATGATACAAGAAGAAAGACATCAGTAAAGGCTTCAAGATTTAGAAGCCTTGGATGATAAGCGGTTGGAAACTCAACAGAGTATTGAACTATATCAGGCGCAAATCTCCAAGACTTTTAACAAAAAGGCCAAACGAAGAATTTTCAAAAAGGGTGATCTGGTCCTGTCAGTCAAAAGACCGATCATAACTAGCCAAAAGCCTAGAGAAAAGTTTCAACCGAAGTGGGAGGGATCATAACTAGCCAAAAGCCTAGAGGAAAGTTTCAAACGAAGTGGGAGGGACTTTTTGTCATTGATACAGTTTACTCCAACGGTGCATATCGGTTGGCAAAACCAAATGGTGATAAGATCATGATGCCAATCAACGGCAAATTTCTGAAGAAATATTATTCTTAGTAAAACTGTGAAACACCAGTTGTAATGTGATCTGGGTAGTTCAATGCAAATGATAAATAAAAGCTTGTCTATAATCAGATTTGTGGTTCTAGACTAAAGATCTTTAAGTCACGGATCGAAATTTCCTTTCTTTCAAATTTGCCAAGTTAAAAATACCTTTGGCGAATCAAAGTTCCTTTCTTGCCAAGTTAAAAATACCTTTGGCGAATCAAAATTTTTATACTGAAAGTCACTAGATAGTGCGAGTTTCAATCTGATCAGCGAAGTTAACAAGAAGGACTTTCATTCATAGCAATTTCGGGTGCTTAGAAAACTTTGAGTGATTTTAAGATTATTAAGTTAATAGTTACCTCTAATAGTCAACATCAGAATCATCCATCAGTCACTTTTAGTTATGCAAAAATAAAGAGCTTCTTTATTCATTATCAGATCAAAATTACAGAGAATTCTTTAGTACTATACAATCAACAAGAATGAATACAAATCACTGATGTTTGCTTTTGTAGCCTCCTCTTCCAGGGACGGCTTAAAGGCAATAGTCTGCTCCTGCAGGCTCTTTTTCTAGAATGACGAACTTGCTTCTGTAGCCTTTTCTTTCAGCATGGCTGAGATCAAAAAGTTTGCTCCTGCAGACTCTTCTTCTAGGATGACGAACTTACTTCTGTAGCCTTCTCTTTCAGCATGGCTCATATCAAAAAGTTTGCTACTGCAGACTCTTCTTCTAGGATGACGAACTTGCTTCTATAGCCTTCTCTTTCAGCATGACTCAGATCAAAAAGTTTGCTACTACAGACTCTTCTTCTAGGATGACGAATTTGCTTCTGTAGCCTCCTCTTCAAGGACGGCTTAAGGGCACAGACTTGTTTCTTCTTTCCGACAATGGTTAGGGACCTCCAAGTTGGTTCACCCAGTTATGATCAATGATACCAGTGACTTGATTAGTTCGAAACTGGGTGTACCAAATGCACACCCCCAAACGTGTAACGTGAGGGGTTACACAAATTCAATACCCTAGTCATTAGCACCCCAACCTTGTGGGATGCTAGGCAAGAAATAAAACAATGCCACAGACCCGAAATCTTTTCTTTCATAAAAAAATACATGAGACCTTTTAATACCCTAGAGGTATCGGAAGCAATTACAAGCCCATCATGTCTGGGTCATTGTTAAAGAGAATGACTACGGTTATCTTCTGCAGCTAATTCAAATTCTTGTTAAAAAAGAAAGAAAAGAAGAGGGAGGATGATATTAATCAGAAGAAGAAGTTTACCTTAGTTAAGGAAAATGACTATGGTCAGAAAAACCTTTTCAGTGAACACCCCTCTGGATTGGTGCAGTCTAGAGGTCTTGTAATATGCCAACTCCTATCCTTCGCCTCGGTTGGAAAAGAAGAAAATACGGCTGTAAGAATAAATCAACTACAAAAGAAAGGAAAAGAAGATAAGCGAGAAGAAACTTTTCTCAAGTCAGAATGATCCTTCATGAAAGAAGTCATGTGTCTTATATAGACGGTTTGGTAATTATGATCTTCAGTTGGGAAAAATATAAAGTCAAAATTTTCGGTTAAGATTCACGGCTCAGATCTCAACATAATTTATTGTTGCATGGGACGTTTAGATCTCGCGGCCCGGAGATCTCGTCATTTATGAAGACGTATAATGCTTGGGATTCCACGCTCGACGGCCTCATCTCAAGGCTTGCAGAAGTCTCTACAAATTCTGAAAAATTTGGGTTATTCTGCGAACTTCCAGGAAGAAAGTCGCGAACCTAAACTCGCGACCCTCGGGATTCAAGATCGCGAGTTTAATGTGGATCTTGTTAATTCGCGAACCTCCGGAGGTAGAATTGCAAATCTGACAAAGACTCATGAAAATCACATACCTAATACACAGATACCAGAATTGTACGAAGACTCGCAAATTTCAAAACTTAAGATGGCGAGTTTATTGCAAACCTTTGAAGACAAATACAAAGTCATGGTTTAAAAGTACAAAATCAACTTCGCTACAAGAAAGAAAAAAGAGCTTCTCGAACTCTAAGGAGAGTCTTTACAATTCAATAGTTCAGGAGGGCTTTTATTCTCTCTTCAGCATCGTCAACTTTTTACTGGATGACCTCATAAGTTTGGACAGCAGCTTGGCAACGCAATTTCTCGTTACTGGCGACGACATTCTGCGCTGCAGTAACCTCACATTTCTTCAACCATACTATCAAGTAGTCTGCCAAGAAGGCCGGATCAGATAAAGGTTGGAGGGCCTGGTAGTGAAAACTTTCAGAGAATGTTTCAGCCTTGAAAACGTCCTCGTCAGATTTGGCGATGTAAGCATTTGTCCCGAAACTTGCGATTCTTCACTCAACCTCCTTTTCAGAGGCTGGAGGAATGCGAGTGAAATTAGGATTATTTTTTGAGAAGTTGGGCAAAACGTATTGCAACCACTTCGGCTTCAAACTGCGAGTGCCGAACATGTGGGTGCAAATATGATAATGACAGAGCAACTCCCAATAAGTGTCATAGACCAAAGAGTCCTGCGTCTTCAACAGATAGAGTTCTTCCCCTGTAGGGACATACTCTTCATATGGGATGTCTCCCATGGGTAGTCCCGAAATTTCATATATCTCGTAAAGGGCGAAACCCAATTCGTCGCGAGGGGAAAACATTGTACAAGTATCAGGATTGTACAGTTCTAGTAAAGCAAAAAATGAAACCTGCTAGCAGGACTACCGTGCTGAACAGCCCTGATAGCGCGATACAGTTTCGCATGATGAAACTGATATCTGAAAACGTTCAAAAATAAGTCAGTCAAGATTGCCCACTCACCTTTCGAAGAGCAGTGAGCCCATCCAGTGGGACGAAAGTCTTGAATATGAAACTCCCCTTGCGCACTGACGATTCAATGCAAGAAAGTCTGTGCGACTATGAGTGTTTCACCTATAGGAAAGTCTTGTTTAAAGGACCTCAGGAACAATCCACAAAAGTGTTTCCCAGAGGTATGGGGGAAAGCACCCTGTGAGCTAAATCCTTCCAATAAGACGCCGTCCTTCGACCTGTTTAAGTGCCAATCCATTCGTCTGGGTACAGAAAGAGATTGGAGGAATAGGAATGGGTAAGACCTCTCCATGTTGGGGAGAAACAAGTAGCGACCTTCAACTTGACGAAACCACTTGTAATCTCCATTTTCCAAACCACTATCGGGCAAGGCAGGTTACTCAGTAAGGATCGATTATCTCCTTCAAAAGGAGCATTGGTCATCAGCTCTCGCGATATTGAGCGAGTACGGTGGAGAATCTTGTTTTCCCTCTCTTGGCTATCAGATGCTGTACAATGCGGAAAAACTTGGCCGAATCTGAACTCCTTCCCGTCATAGCCACCCGAGTATCAAAAATAATGATTCTTCGGCCAAGGATTCAAAGCGTAATCAACTGCAAAAGAAACATTCAGATTCAAGACAAAAATTAAGAAAGGGATTGCCTTTCGAAAGTGTATTGAGAAAATTACCTCTAATCAAAGGTTCCTGCCGAACCACTATCGAACTGGAGGTTACTTGAAGATCTCGATGGCCACTGGCAGAAGCATCAGAGGAGGAAGATTTCTTCGACATTTTTTGCAGATTAAGGAAATCATTCACGAGAAGAATCGAAAGCTAAAAGAGGCCGAAAATGAGGAGTCTTAAAAACTCTAAAGACAAAACTTGGAGTTCAAATTTCTTGACATAGGAAAGACCTCTCTCATGAAATCGAGGATATATAGTACATGATTTGACGGCCGAGATCTTCGGATGGACGTGATCTCTGGCCCAAATCTCGTGAGTACCTTTTCATTTAATGCGGCTAAGAGAATGTCTCAATTCCTACGCCGTATAAAGCGACCACCTTCCGGATTTTCCGCAACCAAAATTAATGTTCGCGACCCTAATACAGAGTCGTGTTCCTACCAAAATGAAAGTTCGCGACTCTAATACAGAGTCGTGTTCCTTCCAAATGAAACTTCGCGACCCTAATATAGAGTCGTGTTCCTTCCAAAATGAAAGTTTGCGACCCTAATACAAGTCGTCTTTTCCGCAACCAAAATGAAAGTTTGCGACCCTAATACAGAGTCGTTTTCTTCTCCAAAAATAAAAATTTGCGACCCTAATACAGAGTCGTATTTCCTTTCAAGAGTTGAAAATTGTGGCCCTAACACGGAGTCGCATTTTTCTTCAAAAGTAACAACTTCACGGCGCTAATACAGAGTCGTGTTCATTTCAAAATGGGAGTTCAAGATATTGAGACAGAATCATACTGCCCTCAATCGAAGAAAGTACTAATACAGATTTGTACTCTCATAAATATGAAAAATCGAGATTCTAATACAGAATATTATATCCAAAGTATTCCAAAACACCTCAAAGAATCGTGAGAGTTTTAAAAACTTTGGAGGGGGTTTTGTCGGCGAAAAATTCTGGAGTCATCTGACAAAATAAAGCAAATTCGCAAATTTAGAGTTGGAGATCCGCAACTCAGTAGATCCGCGAATCTAAAATTTGAGGTTCGCGACCCATTTACGACAGAACATGTTCGCGAATCTAAAATTGAGATTTGTGATACCACTCATAACTTCCAGGGAGGGGTTTAATACAAAATCATTCGACCCGAATAAGAGAGTTGCCACCTCGGATCGTGAAGCCAACTGCCAAACGAATGCAGCGACATTATTTCGATCGTGAGAGTAACTACCTAGCAAATATGATGGCACTTCTCGAGTAGTGGGGCTAACGGTCGAACGAATAAGACGGGGACGTTGCCCTATACCCCTATAAAAAGTGAAAAAACGAAAGAGAAGGGATCGATCATCTTCTTCTTGAATTACCCCTTGTGATCAAAAGTTCAGAGCTTTCTTTTCCTGCCAATTGAGAGTTTGTGCGGAGTGTCAACAGAGAGTAAGATCGTCCTCCACAGCTACTTTAGAACCCGATTTTAAACAAAGAGGGAATCTATTTTCCTCATTTTTTGTAAACGGAAAACCGTTAGAATTGTAATCCTTTATTGAAATATTTCAATAGAGCGTCATTTACAATTTTTATGGCGAACACCTGCGGGTGCACTTATTTTTTGACATCATACTAGTGCACCCACGGGTATGACACCCCACGGGTGCCACCCACATGAGCATCTTGCGGATGCCACCCGCTGGTTGCACCCGCAGGTGCCACCCACGGGATGCACCCGTGGGGTTGTCTGTCTCGGTGCTTCGGTTACGTGGATTTGATCCGGATTTTAAGGGAACAGTTACCCTCAATCTCAGTGTTACATGAAATTAGCATGGTTCTTATCCGAACGGTTACCCCTCAATCTATAAAAAGGAGGAGAGAATTTCCAGGTGATAGAGTTTTGAGGCAGAGAAATTCTCAAAGAAGAGAGTCCAAACAAAGAGAAACAGGGAGACGGAAAAATCTCAAAAGCGGAGTTCCCTCCCCTTCTCCGGAAAAATCAACTGATGCGACATTCGACATTTGGATCGTTAACGGAGTGTAAAAATAAGACTCCACCGCTGTCAGAATCCACAAATTAAAAGCGAAATTGAAATCAATTTTTCCCCATTTTTATAATTTTGAATTTCTTTATAATTTTCTTTTTATTGCTATAATTCAAAAGTAAATTGACAATGTAAGAAAATCTACAAATTTCGAGCGTACATCCATCACTACAGAAAGTAGATGCAACAATTCTCAATAAAATAATAAAAATTTATTCAAATAATCAAATGGAGTCCACATATCGGCATCAAAACAAAGTAACTAGTTTTGTCTAAAATAGCTAAATTATGTTTTCTAAACAATGTAAACAATAAATAATAATGTGATTACTGTCCATTAAAATTATATCTTTTAAGTTTCATCAATTTTTATTATGGTTATTATAAATATCAAGGATTTATATAATTAATATTCTAAATTGATGTCCATGAACTCCCGTGAAAACGGTATTAGTAATATGATTTTTCCATAAACCACGAGAAAATGGCATCAATAGTTTTTGTCAGAACTTATCCCGAACCCCCTTATGGGATATAGTGGTTGGTTGGTCGGAGCCTATTCTGAACCCTCCTTATGGAATACAATAAAAAGTTGATTGAAATATATCCCGAACCTTTGTATGGGATATACTAGCAACTTGGTCAGAGCCTAGCTCGAATCCTCCCGTATGAAATACATTAACAATTAATTACATTCAATTTATCAATGCATAACGACCTTAGTTTTTTCTAAAACCCGTTCTATTTAATTATTAGTCTTTCATTTCAGTCTTTCAATTCAGTTGATGTTAACAATGATAGTAATCAATATCAATTCTAATATTTAATGCAATAATTGTGGCTCTTTAAACTCAATCAACATTCACATAGTTTCTCTTTAATATCTGTAACTATCCAAAACCGACACACATATTTATTAACTAATTTTTTACTTACGAAATCTTTTGTATGATTATTTTAATATATTTTAATAACAATATATAGTTGTATATAATTTCCAAATATATTTATCTAGGGCTGAGCATAAAACCGAAAAAACCGAACCGAACCGCAAAACCGAACCGAACGGTTCGGTTTATTCGGTTTTCGGTTCGGTTCGGTTTAAAAACCAAAATTATTTACGGATTTCGGGTCGGGTTTCGGTGGCTTTAGCTCCAACCGAAACCGACCGAAAAAACCGAACTTTTAGAATTATAGCTTTTTTTTTCTTTGATTTATTTTCAATGTGTTTTTCTTTTAAATTTTTAATGAAAAACATGTGATTGTTATATTAATAAGTAGAAAATGAAAAAAATAGAAAGAAAATTATTATTTTTCTTATAAACATAATTAGTTTCAAACCCTAAAAATCGAAAACCGAATCGAACCGATTTTCACTTTTTTTCAGTCGGTTCGGTTTCGGTTTTGTAAGTTCGGTTCGATTTTCAGTTGGGTTTTTTTTCAAAAAACCGAACCGAACCGACCGATGCTCAACTCTATATTTATCAAATTATTTTTATTTTAAAGCTATAATATATTTTTCCTAAAACCCATAAATTATTTAATGTGAGTCAAACTTAATAATAATAATAATAATAATTAAAACCTAAGCCATTATTTGAATCCAAAACAAATTACAATGAATCACTAAATCAATTTTTATATTGTAATAATAAATTAACAACTTCTATTTTGAATTTTCAAATTATCTCCATTATTCAATTCCTAAAATCTCTTATTGGTCAATTATACTAATAAGTACATTTGACTTATTTGAATCCAATTTAAAAACTTATCATTAAAACCCTAGACTACTACAATTATGATGAAAATATACGTTTAAAATCCTTCTAAACTTTTTAAACTTATTCAATTTATGAGCCAATTGACCTCATTTTAAACTTTCATTTAACACCATCTTTAATTTCATTAATCTCTCCCTTATATCAAACCCTCTAACTCCTATTTAAACCCCTCCATTCATCTTTATCTTGCTCATGTAAACCAAACTTTCTTCTTTCTCCTTCTCTCCACCTTCATTGTCCGTCGGAGTGCTATCGACCGCAGACTACTAGAGCACGACCGACGGTGACACCATCACTGCCAGCAAAAGTCCAAGTACTGAAGCGTCATCAACCGTTGAGGCACCTCTGATCGCTGAATCATTGCCAACGATCAGAGGAGTCACATTACAAGTATTTTCTACTACTAGACACGCCTTCATCGCGTAAGCTACCCCACGGATAATTTTTGCTGACCGTCATCATCCTTACACTGAACCATCGTTGTCTCCTAAAGCACCATCCCTCCCCACCACCCAACTTTTCGTAATGAGTTCGTCTGGTTGAGATTATTAATAATCCCTTCATATTTCCTTATTATGTTTAACTTTATTGAATGTAGGTTGGTTCTCACGTTCATAATCATAATAACCTAATTAAGATCTACACCAAACTATCTTATGGACCATTAAGATGACTATCCTATTAATTAATTTGTTTTAAATATGCTAGCTTTGTATAACTAAAAGTGGTTTTTTTTACTTACCTTTAATTCAAGAAACTTTTTCCAAAATTACAAAAATTCAGATTTAGTTATTTTAATATTTTCGTAATGACTTCTTATGTAGATATTAATTTCAATCAGAAACATAACTGTGAAGTTATTTGGCATATGAATTTTCAGGCCAAGATGAGTTCTTTCTCGAACTCACTTTTCTATATACCATTCCTATTAAATAAGAATATATTATTTCAATTTTATACAGTTGTTTATTTATATCATCATATAAGTTATTGTTTACATCGATAAAAACTAGTTAAATAACTTATATTTTATTTCTAAGAATTGTCTCATATGCAATTTGATTATCTTACAAACTTTATTTAAATGAAACAGATATTATAAATAGACCAAAAATAGTAAATTTGAAACATTAATTTATAATGATAATGATTGTAATATTGTATGACAATGGTGTCTAGAAAATAGCTTTAAAAGAAATTGGTTATTTAATTAAGGAATGTGCTAGGATGAAAAACTTCCCACTTCCTTACTCTTATATGATTGTGTGTTGCAGTCAGAAATCTCTAAAATTAGTGGTTGAAATTTTGATAACATATTACAATTGAAACATCTCTGTAAGAATCACTGAACTATAATGAACTTGAAGTATACCTAAACTCGAACTGAATTATGATAAGATATTGAATGGAAGTAAGCATGATCGACTGACTCAAAGTTCAAAATCAGAATAGTATTTCTGAGACGAGACTAACAAGCTTTAATTTGGATATGCCATTTCTTTTCAAACAGGGGTAAGCGGGGACGGGTTCATGGCCAGCAACCTAACCTTCAGCAACACAGCCGGCCCCGACGCCCACCAGGCCGTGGCATTCCTCTCCGACAGTGACCACTCCGTTCTGGATACCGTCGAATTCAACGGTCACCAGGACACGCTCTACGCCCACTCCCTCCGCCAGCTCTACAAATCCTGCCGCATCTCTGGCACCGTGGACTTCATCTTTGGCAACTCGGCCTCCTTTATCCAGGACTCCCTCATCCTCATCGTCCCCCGTCAGCTCAACCCCGCACGGGGCGAGCAAAACACCGTGTCGGCCCACGGGCGGACCGACCCAGCCCAGTCGACCGGGTTCGTGTTCTACAACTGTGTTGTCGATGGGAGTGCGGAGTACCTGAAATATTATCAGCAGAATCCAAACGTTCACCGAAACTATCTGGGGAGGCCATGGAAGGAGTACTCGAGGACTGTGTTTATTGATTCTTACTTGGGGGAGATTATTAGGCCTGAAGGTTGGCTGCCTTGGAGTGGAGATTTTGCACTGAACACCCTTTTCTATGGGGAATTTAATAGCACGGGACCTGGAGCTGCAAACTTGACGGCAAGGGTTCCATGGAGCACTCAGATACCAGAGCAGCATTTGGATGTGTACGCTGTTCAGAATTTTATTCAGTTAAGTTGAGGGGAATGTTATCAGCGACTGCTTTAGATGAATAATTAATGGATTGATTTAGAATTATTATATGTTTGAAATTATAATTTCTTTTCAACTTTCAGAGAAAGGTTAATTGGGGTGTCTGTTATCTCGAGTGTTGCTAGTGGAGCCCATTGTCGAAGCGGGTTTCGGTACACTGAAACGGGTCCAAAATTGGCCCAAACCCATTATGATATAATATATATATGGGGTGTGGTGCTAGGGTTTTGATTAGGTCGGAAAGAAAGAAAATCGGTGAGCCGCTCTTTCGTTTGGTGCGGCTTGAAGCAAGCAAAGAAGAGGTGGCTGGATGCAAATTAATTGTTAGCCAAAAGAGAAATAATCTTCTTGAGTGCTGCTGCAAATTGGCAGCCGAAGCGGCTGCAATTCTTGGCTGTGGAGTTCGGCAGAACAAGAAAACAAGAGGCGGGGTTTTCTTTGGGTTTCTTCGGCGGTTGAAGCAAAGAGTTAAATCACTGCAACAAGAGGTTTGAGTTTTGATCTCAAAATCTTGTGTGATTTCTTTGTGTTTTCTCTTATGGTTGAGAACTAGAAGAAAGCTGTAATTCTCTTTTGATATAGTGGAAGTTTTCGATCGTGTTCCCCATGGACGTAGGCATATTGCCGAACCACGTTAAATCTGCGTGTTCTCTGTCTCTGCTATTTTTCTCTTCAGTTAACTATTTGATTCCGCTGGTTGTTGCATTAGTATTATTCCGCTATCTTTTACTAACAATTGGTATCAGAGCCCTGATTCGGGTCAGATTTCACTCACATCGGTATTGATTTTGAGTGGGAGTTATGGCAGAAGATAAGAAGGAAAAAATTGAAAAATTTGATGGGACAGATTTCCAATGGTGGAAATTGCAGATGAAAAATTATTTATATCAAAAAAATTTACATCAACCACTGTTTAGAGAAAAGCCAGAAAAGATGAAAGATGAGGAGTGGGAATTGTTGGACAGGAAGGCTTTGGCGCATATTCGATTGTGCCTGACAAAACAGGTTGTGTTCAACGTCTCCAAGGAGAAAACCACTACAGCTTTGATGTCAGCGTTGGCTAAATTTTATGAGAAGCCGTCTATTTCAAATAGACTGTTTCTAATGAAAAAGTTGTTCAACTTGAGGATGCCTTCTAATAGTTCAGTTGTTAATCATTTGAACGAATTTAACACATTATGGACACAACTTGAATCCTTAGATTTTGTCTTTGCTGATGACATTAAAACTTTGATGTTTATGTATTCGTTACCAGATAGTTGGAGTAATGTTGTTATGGCTATCGGCAATTCTTCCAATACTGCTCTTAAATTTAACGATGTTGTGAGTACAATCATGAATGATGAATTGATGAAAAAGAGTATGGGTGTGAGCACAGTTATTGCAAGTACTGCTCTGTCGGTTGACAATGACAGAAAAAAGGAAAGGGGTAGAAATTCAAGCAGAGAGTCAAAGTAAAGAGGGAGATCAAAATCTAAGAGGAAGTTCAAAAAAAAAATTAGTGTGTTGGAAATGTAAGACAAAGGGTCATATGAAGAAAGATTGTCCAAATAAAAATAAGGAAGGAGCGAATGTGGTGAATCCAAATGAAGAGTATGATGACTTGTGTTTGTCTGCTCATACAGAATCGAGGTCAGATCTGTGGTTTGTGGATTCAAGGGCTTCATTCCATTGCACTGCTCGCAGAGAATGGTTTGAGAATTATGTCCAAGGTGATTTTGGGCATGTGACTGTTGGTAATGGGCAGGAATGCAAGATTGTCGGTAAGAGGACAATTCAGTTAAAGTTGCACAATGGTGGAAAGTTGCTTTTAAAAGAGGTCAGGCACATACCAGATTTGAAGAAAAATTTGATATCTGTTAGCAAGCTGGATAGTGAAGGTTATCAAATCTCATTTGAGAAGAAACAGTAGAAGATCAGCAAAGGAGCAATGATAATGGTCAAGGGTGAGAGAGTGAGAACTCTATATTTACTCTCAAGCTCGGTGGATCACGTTGTTTTTTTGGCCACCGTGAAGAATGAGAACGCTACCTTATGGCATCAGAGACTCGGTCACTTGAGCGAAAGCGGCATGAGGGTATTGCAATCCAGAGATATGTTGACAGATATGGAAGATGATAATTTTGATTTCTGTGAGAACTGTGTATTTGGCAAGCAGAAAAGAGTTAGTTTTATGAAAGATGGCAAGGAGAAGAAAACCGAGAGATTAGAGTTGGTATAGACATATGTATGAGGGACTTTTTCGGCAAAGTCTCTTGGAGGTAATTCTTATTTTGTCACTTTCATAGATGATGCAAGCAGGAAAACATGGATATTCGCACTTAAGCAGAAATCCGATGTCTTCAAGATCTTCAAAGTATGGAAAGCTCTTGTTGAGAATGAAACAGGTTTGAAAGTGAAATGTCTGTTGTCAGACAATGGTGGGGAATTTTGCAATAGAGAGTTCGATAACTATTGCTCTACCCACGGGATCAGGAGAGTGAAGACTGTACCGAGAACATCGCAGCAAAATGGCGTGGCGGAGAAGATGAATAGAACCATTTTGGAGCGAGTTCGGAGTATGAGACTACAAGCAGGTTTGTCTTTGCAACTTTGGGGAGCCGCTGTAGATACGGCAGTCTATCTGATCAACAGGAGTCCAGCTAGTGTTTTAGATGGAGGAATTGCAGAGGAGGTGTGGTCTGGTAAGACTGTGAATTATTCATTCTTAAAAGTGTTTGGTTGTATAGCATATGCACATGTGGATCATGAGATGAGAAAGAAGCTTGATTCTAAATCTCAGAAGTGTGCATTCATTGGATACGGTGGCGACGAATATGGTTATCGCTTATGGGATTATGAGCATAATAAGGTAATTCGTAGCAGAGATGTAGTATTCAATGAGGGTTGTATGTATAAAGACCGAATGGAGAATAAGAGTGAGAAAACAGTTGAGAAAGAGCACTTGGAGCTGGATGAGTCACAAGATGGGATGGATCCCATGGATAAAAGAAAGGAAGAAATACCTACATCTGAAGGGGAACAAATGGCTACACCTGAGAATACACAAGTTTCAGATGAGACCGAACAGGAGAGAGAGCCACTGACTGAGCTAGATGGTTCCAGTACTTCATCAGAGAGTGTTCCCACTTTGAGGAGGAGCACGAGGATAAGAAAGCCAACCCAAAAACTTTGTCTTCCATTATATCATGTTTTGTATACTGATGCAGGTGAACCAGAGAGTTACCAAGAGGCTGTGCAGGATAAATTTCGTGTTAAGTGGGAGCAAGCCATGCGTGATGAGATGTCTTTTTTGGAGGAGAATCACACATGGGAATTAGTGAAGCGACCGGAAAAGATGAAAGTATTGCATAACAAGTGGGTATACAGGGTAAAACATGAGGCAGGAGGGACACAAAGGTTCAAGGTTAGACTTGTGGTGAAGGGATACGGTCAGAAAAAAGGTATTGACTTCAATAAAATATTTGCATCTGTTGTCAAGATGACTTCTATCAGAACAATACTAAGTATTGTGGCTGTGAAATGATTGTATTTAGAGCAGCTCGATGTGAAGACTACTTTCCTTCATGGTGATTTGGAGGAGGAAATATATATGGAACAGCCGGAGGGATATGAAGTTAAAGGAAAAGAGAATTTGGTATGTCGACTGAAAAGGAGCTTGTATGGATTGAAACAAGCGCCGAGACAATGGTACTTGAAGTTCGACAAGTTTATGTTGGATTCGGATTTTGCCAGAAATAATTCAGATCATTGTGTATATCTACAAAAGTTTAAGGATGGTAACTTTATTATACTTACTTTGTATGTAGATGATATGCTTGTGGCATGTACATGCATGAAGAAAATCAATGATCTGAAAAGAAAGTTGGCAGGAAGATTCTCTATGAAGGACATGGGTGAGGCTAAACAACTTCTTGGAATGCAAATTACCCGAGATAAGAAAAACAAGAAATTGTGGTTATCTCAGGAGGGGTACATCAAGAAGGTGTTGGAGAGATTCAACATGGATAATGCAAAATCGCTAACTACAGCTCTTGGTGGTCAGTTCAAACTGTCAAAAGAGTAAGGTGCTAAGACAGATGAGGAGATGAGACACATGGAGAATGTGCCTTATTCATCAGCCGTTGGGAGTCTCATGTATGCAATGGTAAGTATAAGACTAGATATTGCACATGCAGTGGGAGTAGTGAGTAGATTCATGAAGAACCCTGGGAAGGAACATTGATAAGCAGTAAAGTGGATTTTCAGGTATTTGAAAGGTACTTCAAAATATTGTTTGTGTTTTGGGGGTGATAACATTAATGTGCAAGGTTTTGTGGATTCGGAACATGCGGGTGATAGAGACAATGGCAGGAGCACCACTGGTTACGTCTTTACTGTAGGAGGGACAGCGGTAAGCTGGGTTTCAAGATTACAATCAATTGTTGCTTTATCTTCGACAGAAGTTGAGTATGTTGCAGCTGCAGAAGCAAATAAGGAGTTTATTTGGTTGCAGCGATTGATGAGTGAGTTGGGTTTTGATGGAGTGGATTGCAGGTTATTCAGTGACAGTCAAAGTGCAATTCATCTTGCTAAGAACTCAGCGTATCATTCACGGACTAAACATATTCACTTGAGATATCACTTTATTAGATTCTTGTTAGAGGATGACCAATTGAAGTTGGGGAAAATTGAGGGCAGTAAGAATCCTGTAGATATGTTGACAAAGCCAGTTGATGGAAAAAAGTTGAGCTATTGCTCAATTTTGATGCATTTGTATTGAATGTTGAAATTGGGACTTTGAACGATTGAAGTAACAACTTTGGACACTGGGATTATCATGTATAGAGATTACATTTTTAACAATAGGTCTCCAAGTAGGAGATTGTTGCTAATAGAGCCCATTGCCGAAGCGGGTTTCGGTACACCGAAACGGGTCTAAAATCGGCCCAAACCCATTATGATATAATATATATATGGGGTGTGGTGCTAGGGTTTTGATTAGGCCGGAAAGAAAGAAAATCGGTGAGCCGCTCTTTCGTTTGGTGCGGCTTGAAGCAAGCATAGAAGAAGTGGCTGGATGCAAATTAATTGTTAGCCAAAAGAGAGAAATAATCTTCTTGAGTGGTGCTGCAAATTGGCAGCCGAAGCAAAAGCGGGGGCGGCTGCAATTCTTGGCTGTAGAGTTCGGCAGAACAAGAAAACAAAAGGCGGGGTTTTCTTTGGGTTTCTTCGGCGGTCGAAGCAAAGAGTTAAATCACTGCAACAAGAGCTTAGAGTTTTGATCTCAAAATCTTGTGTGATTTCTTTGTGTTTTCTCTTGTGGTTGAGAACTAGAAGAAAGTTGTAATCCTCTTTTGATATAATGGAAGTTTTCGATCGTGTTCCCCGTGGACGTAGGCATATTGCCGAACCACGTTAAATCTGCGTGTTCTCTGTCTCTACTATTTTTCTCTTCGATTAACTATTTGATTTCGCTGGTTGTTGCATTAGTATTATTTTGCTATCTTTTGCTAACATCGAGTACCCCAACCAATCTATGATAGATTAATAAAAGCAATACAACTTCAAGCCCCATGATCACCTCTATACAAGCATATTTTAACCGATCGGTGACGAGGGGCAAAGGCATTCATTCGGCTCATTTTACAAACAAAGCTGCAGTAGAATTTTCAAATCAATCATTAGATAGTGAAAATAAATGTGATCTGAAATAAGCATATAATCCAGTCGGAGAAGGGTTGAGGCCCTCACAACAATGCAGAAATAATTCAGAGTGCCAGTTTAATTAGATGAAAAAGATTTTAAGTTAAGAGTGAGACCTGACAATAAAGTCAGCTTTAATAAGAGTACAACTCCTACCTTATCACAAAGATTAATGATTTGGATGGGATAATATAGAACTAAATTAAAATAAAGTCTATGAAACTTTTACTTTATAAGAGTGAATCCTATTCTTACTAGCTGCTGATCTTATCATAAGTGATTAGATCCTAATTAAATCTCAAAACTAATTGAAAATCTATCTTAATTTGGTTCAAAAATAGAACCTATTTAAACATTAGGGGGAAACAATCTATTGGAGAACAAATCCAAAAAACAGTCTTGAACAAGAGAAAGTCCAGGATAAGATGATCAAGACCTTTAAAAGTTGGACCTAACTGTCCTGATTAGACCCCACGTAGCGGTCGCGATGGGACTGATCGTATTGAAATTTTTTGTGCTATTTTGGGATAAGGTTAGGATCATTTTCATATGGGGAGAAACTGGTTTTTTCACTTGCAGTCTATAAAAACATAGCCGAACAAAAAAAAAAAAAAAGTCTTTTCACTACCAATTCAGCTCTAAAAAGAAAAGACCAGCTAGATTTTGTTTCTCTATGCTCTCAACTTCTTTTGGATCATAAAAAGGGATCAAAAGGGTCACACTCATCAGATCTACATTACTACATGTTAAATACAAGTGGAAAAAATATAAAACAAGCAGCGAAAAAGAATCGTATTACCTCCGGCCATTTGTGCTTAATTTTTGTTGAAATCTACAACCTATAAAAACAAATAGATTTTATATAGAGAACTATTATGGGTGAGAGACTTCTAACCTTGTTTTTAACTAATGGGTGATATTGATGGAAATACAAGCCCTTATATATACAAGATTAAGGACCCTTTTTTGTAACTCTCAAAAACTTTTAAGCTACCCTCATTATTTTATCCGTCAAAAAATAACAATGTAACTTGTAACTCATTCACAATTAAAGGCAATTATTCTATCTCCATAAAGTGACAACTCAATAGACTTAGATTCATGAACCACTACATTGGAAAAATCAAACGTTGGCATGTGAACCATCACATGGAGTAAAACTAAAAGTTTTTTTTACATTCTCCCACTTTGTTCACATATTTTCAACTTAATGAGACAGAAAAAACTAGAATGGCTAAATAATCCCCTTTAATATGAATATACATACTTTTAGTCAATCAAGATATATTACACATGAACAATGGCGGTATTGCTCATGACATCGAGCCTTCCATTCCATGTGTCACGATACATAACATCTCTTAATAGAGTTCTATAAACTGAATGACTAATAAAAATCATTCGGGTCCAATTTAATCACCTAGATAGACATAATGAATTCATCACTTTATGGGCAAAAATTAAAACTGAATAAGTGTTATATTCTTTGTGTTTTATCTAGCAACATGAGAGAGATTACACTTTAAATAGGCCTATATTATCCACTTGACCCTGAAACTATTTTACTTTAGTCATGGGATCTGCTATCATCAAGCTTGTACTGGTGTGCTCAATAGACACCACATAATTTTTTATGTTCTCTCTCACACTCAAATACTTAATATCGATATACTTGCTTCTGCTCCCGTTTTTATTGTTCTTTAAAAAGAACACTGTAGCAATATTATCATAAAGAATTTTTATTGGTCTTTCAATAGAATCGACAACTTTAAAACCGCCAATAAAGTTCTTCAACCAAATGGCTTGTGTCATAGCTTCATAGCACGCAATAAATTCTCCTCCATAGTAGACGTAGCAACAATTGTTTGCTTAGTACTCTTCCAGGATATAACTCCTCCAGCAAGAAGAAAAATATATCCAGAAATAGATTTCCTACTATCCACACATCTGATAAAATCTGAATTTGAATAGCCAACCACTTGCAAATTATTTGTATGCCTATAGGTCATCATATAGTCCTTGGTTCCTTGCAAATAGCACATCACATTCTTTGCAGCTACCCAGTATTGGAAACCAGGGTTACTCTGAAAGCGATCCAATAATCCAACAGCCAAACATATGCCAAGACGGGTGCAAACTTGGGCATACATCAAGCTACCCACTGCAGATGAATAAGATACATCTTTTATCTGCTCTTGCTTTTCTAATGCATTTTGTGGTGATTGACCTTTATAAAATTTATCACCTTTGATTATGGGAGCTAAACATACTTTACAATTTTTCATGCCAAATCTCTCTAAAACTTTTTTAATGTAAGCCTTCTGAGACAATCTCAAGATTCTTTATTGTCTGTCTCTGTGAATCTCTCTATGCCAATGACATAAGAGGCTTCACCCATATCCTTCATTTCAAAGGTTTTTTAAGAGAAATTGTTTAGTCTCAAGAAGCAAACCACAATCACTGCTAGCAAGAAGAATATCATCTACATAAAGGACTAGAAAAATATACTTGCTCCCACTGACCTTAAGATATATACATGCATCAACAAGATTCTCAACAAAATCATATGAGGAGATAATTTTGTGAAACTTTAAATACCATTGTCATGAGGCTTGTTTTAGCCCATATATAGATTTTTTTCAATTTACAAACTTTCTGACTGCCATCAAAAAAACCTTCAGGTTGTTTCATGTATACCTCCTCACAAAGATCCCCATTAAGAAAATTCGTTTTTACATCCATTTGATGGGGCTCTAAATCAAAATAAGCTACCAAAGCCATGATAATTCTAAATGAATCCTTTTTTGACACCGGAGAGAAGGTTTCATGATAATCGATATCTTCTTTCTGAGTAAATCTCTTAGCAACAAGTCTAACTTTATATCTTTCGACATTACTAGAATCATCTCTTTTAGTTTTAAAAACCCACTTTTGGCCTATGACTTTTGTCCCTTCTGGTAAGTCAACAAGATCCCAGACTTAATTTTTGTACATAGATTCTATCTCATCCTTCATGGCATCTAGCCAAAGTGTGGAGTTATCTCCACTCGTGGCTTGGGAAAATGTAACTGGATCTGCCTCAAGTCCAATATCAAAATCAGACTCCATGAGCTATACAATTGTTGGCAGTGAAAATTTCTAAATAAAAAAGAATTTTCCACAACAGAACGCGGAGCTAACTCAATAGCGCCGCGTCTGGCTATTTGTAGCCTCGCGTTGAGTAAAACGTGGAGATGATCAATAGCTCCGCGCATTGGTTATTTAGCGCCGCATTTTGATGCGATTAAAGCTCCGCGTGAGCAGATAACCAGAATCTCAAATTGATTGAGATTATGATTTGGGCTTATCTAAGATACCTAAATCAAGTCCAATCAGAATTCTAAATCAAGAGATTTAAATCAATATTAAATAATCGATTGAAATCCTTGATGAGAGCGAATTCTATTCAGATGAAACTCTCAAATCTTGGGTTATAAATACCTTCTCGGTGAAACCCTAGGGGTGGTCTTTTTTCTTTTCGGTCTTCTTCTTTTCGGCTTTAGTCTTCTTTTTGATCCTTGGGCAATTCAAGTATGCGAGAGAGTCTTGAAGCCTTTTTGTGATCATCTTTCTCTTAGAGAATTCAAGTTACGCGAGAGAGCCTTGGATTCGTGAAGAGTAAAGACCAAGAAGATCGTCTACAGTCGGTCGATATCTTCAAGAGAGAAGAGTCAACGTACCGATCGTCCAAAGGAATTGCTTGACAGATCCCATCGCCACTGATCCCATATTTATATTGTAAAAGAGAAAGATTGAAGTATAAAATCCTCTCGTTTGTTCTCTTTATATCATCTTGTTCACTTTCATTGTAATTCAAGCTTATTCAATGGAAGGAAGCAAAGGAAATTTTGCTGCAAACAAACTGACGACCACAGTGGGAGCCGTCTCCTTCACTGATGAAAAGATTGTAGCGCAATCGGACGTCGACATGATCGGATCCGAAGTAGACACGCTGGTCGTTGAAATCGACCAGCAAAAGTACGAGGAGTTCCTCTCCTCTGGATCAGGTGACTTGGATGAGACACGGCACTATCGTCGCATGTACTCCAATGCCCGAGCGACGGGTAGAAAGGAATCCACCGAGAGACGGGGATCCTTGGAGCCTGCGGTTATAGGGCCGGAGTTTACACAAGAAATCCTAGCTGAAGATGAGCTTCCGACTGCCGAAGAAGACCTGGGGACTGGATTGACCAGAACCCAACTCCGAAACAGGAACCGGAGAGCGAGGCGCAGAGCCCTCAAAGCCCACCTTGGACGTGGAGCTAATACCAGAAGACGCGAGGCTATGGTCCCTCGCAAACTGGCTCGCGCTACCCGCGAGACCAGTCTCTACCACGTTAAATGCGAAGTTACAACTTTCCTTAAAAGCAAGGAAAAGTCAGCGCGTGATATTCCGTGCGAGACTACTGCTGAGCTTAGCGAGAGATGCGAAGCCAGCGAAATTTGCGCTAGTCGCAAAATATCAAGGCTGATACTGAGCCAAGCGAGAAACGCGCGGCCAGTAATGATTGCGAGAAACGCAAGATATCTAATACTCGCGAGGAACGTGAAGATGATTGGCAAATTGTTGTCAGTCGTAGAAATCGCGCGAGACGCGAAGTTATGACTTGTGATAACCACAAGCGTAAGCCAGCGTATAGGAATTTTATTCCGGGCGAGGCTAAGACTACAAAAGAGAAACTTCTGAAAACGCGCCAAGCCAGCATAAAACGCGAGGCTGGTGTAGATAAACGCGGAGCTACCCTTCAGGCCCGCAATATAAAATGCGAGGCTACCTCTAAGCCCCGCGAGGATCAATCCGACTACAGAATCAGGGTTGATCAGTCAAAGAAGCTTCAGCGGGTTCCTAGACCCTTTCAAAATTCGGATGGACCTCATGACGCCATAGCTAAAGGCGCTGATCTCAGGGAGTATCTGTCCAAGAAGAGAGGCATAGAACAACTTCAAGCTGAACCTGTTTGTCACTGTCAGCAGCTTATGACAGCGGTGTCCGCTGTAATGGACAACTGTGGCTACAGCAAGAGCAGGGTATCTGTGTTTGATCGATTAACCGAGTCAGACAAGAATCGTACCAAGAAGCCAAAGACTGCTTCCCTAAGACACTGGAGAGTTGTAACCTCCAACATGGTGGGAAATGGGAAGAAGATTGTAGAGACGGATGATGATTTGGAATCGAGTGATGAAGAACCTCCTCATAACACTCGACTTAAATCAGGAGTCGTCCCGCCTCGAAATTATAAGAGGCTTGCAAAGGGTTCTTACGATGAGGACAGTGATAATTCAGCTATAGCCTTGCCTCGTTCTTCCGCGTCGTCTCGATTACACAAATCAGCGTCGCACATGGCTGACAAATCTGATGACATCAATCAGAGATTTGAAGCTCAAGAAAGAATGATTCGCGAGCAACAGAAGACGATTGAAGACCTTAAAGTCATGCTATCGAGATTTGTTGAGGATAATGCCAAAAAGGGTAAAGAAACTCCAAATGAAGAGGAACAGGAGGAGAAAGCCCACTCGATGCACGAGGACGATGATAGATTTTCTTTCCATGATTCATGGAGAAAAGATTGAAAAATTACAGAATCAACTCGAAACTTTGATGCGTAAAAAGGAGTTAAAAGAGGTAGGGGTTTCAAGACCGTATCCTCCTGAATGAGATACGATACCATACCCACAGAAGTATAAGCCGCTCAAATTAGAGCCATATGACGGGAAGGGATCGCCCAGTCAGCACATCATTACTTCTTGTCCCAAGTAGGACATTTGATGGGTAATGACCCCATCATGACTAAAGTATTCGCAAGTAATTTGCGAGGGCCTGCCTTTACTTGGTTCATGCAGCTGCCCCCATGTACTATTAATACCTGGTTAGATGTAGAGAAATTATTTCTCTCACCTTTCTTCGAGGATGATACCGAGATTACGGTTCATTCCCTCCTTGCAACTAGACAAGGGGAACAAGAAACGGTAAAAGAATTTATAGAAAGGTTCCGGGAGAAGTCCGTGCATTGCAAATACGGAATGGTCCAGGAAACTCTTGTCGAAACTTGTCGACACAATCTTAAGACCAATGTGCTCCTAAAAATGGGGGCTGTAAAGTCTAAGACATGGAGGGATTTGCTCAAACAGGGAGAGCAAGCTGAATGCTTGATTCGTCGAGTTGAAGAATCTCGTGGATCAAGAAGTGCTGGGGGGAGTAAGTCATATACCCAAAATAGCAGCAATAAGAATAAAGGAAAAGTAGTGATGGCATCAGAAACCGCTCCTCAGAAATCCAGCCCTCCACCAAAGCCGAACCCCAAAATCAACAGGGCTCAAGGCAAAATAGACCGCAGCAGGAGAGAAATTATACTTTCAAGGCGGAACAGACGCCTATCCTCTTTCACTTGCTCCAGAAGAAGGGAATGCTAAAACTTCCGGAGAATAAGAAGCCAGAAGACGCTGGCAAGACGAAAGATCCTAACTACTGTCTTTATCACCGGAATGTTGGGCACCCTACCAGGGATTGTTTTCCCCTTAAGAACAGAATCCAAGCACTAATAGAAGCTAGAGTTCTGACGCTTAAGGAAGAGCAGAAGAAGGTCACTGCCAATATGGCAAGCATAGTGGTTGGGACCCACGAGTTCTCCGCAGGAGTGACCCCAATCCCAAAGGGTAAGATGGTCACAAAGAACCTTGATCCTCATAACAAAGCCCAAGAAGGACTTGTCCCTGTGGCGACCCTAAAGGGGGAAGTCATGTGGGTTTATCCCGATTTGCTAAAGGATGAGCAGTGGACTACTGCAAGAGGTCAAGGAAAGAAGCGGACTGTTAATGCCATTTCCGCAGAAATAAAGGAAGAATATGCAGCTTCGGGGGCTTTCACAGATTCTGAAGAATAACCCGAAACTATAGCCACTCATCAAGATAGGGCAGGCCCTTCCGGTACTCGATCCGGGAAGACATATCTTAAGGACTACACTAGGGTAGGTCCAAAAGACACCTACGCGGAACTGGCAAAACCCGCAAAATAGAAAGGACTTCGTTTCCAGAAGAAGCCTATTGGAGATGAAGGAGACAAGGAGTCTACCTTCAAGTTTGACATAATTGCTCAGCTGGCTAACATTCCAGCACGAGTAACGCTTTATAAACTGTTGAGATTGTCAAAATTAACACGTGAAGTGTTACGAGAGGCCTTGGCAGACTCTGAGTCATTCTTAGCTCAGATAGTCGAGCCGGCCAATGAAGAACATGACTCTTTCCCCCACTGTCACCAAGTGAGGAGGCGAGTCCCACAGATTATCTTCTCTCCAGAAGATATGCAGGTGAGGAATATAAAGCATAACAGGCCTTTATATTTCACCGGATACGTCGGATCCACGAAGGTGGACCGAATTCAGATTGATCCGGGTTCTGCACTAAGTGTCGTGCCCAGAAGGTTGATGCAGCTGTTAGGAATTTCCCTCAATCGTCTGACACCAACCAATACAATGATATACGGGTTTAATGCCAATAATAGTCGTCCCCTAGGAAAAATCCGACTCCGATGTCAGATCGGGGATTTGAGGACAGAGACTACATGCTACGTCATCGATGCAGATACCTCCTACAACATCCTATTGGGGCGGCCTTGGATCCACGCTCATATGATGTATCCGGACCTCTCCACCAATGCATGAAATATTGCAATGAGGAAGGAGAGGTCCGGATACTAATTGCCGACAAGCAACCATTCAAAGGATTGGAGAATTACTTCACAGATGCCGCACTTTATAAACCAGCCCATAAAGTCTCCAATGACGATCCTAGCGAGCTTTCAAAGCCCGATGACAGTGGCAATGAAGCCGACACTGAGTACGAGCTTCCTGGAGAAGATGATAGGGGTGATTATGAAATCAACCCCCACCTAGATTTCAGTTTGAGTCTTGCTAATATAGTGGATGTAATAGAAAGTGAGTGGGTTATTAATGAAGACATAAATTTAGTCTACGAGCATACTGTAGCTATTGAGTCTGAACCCTCTTGTACTTCCACTGAAGTGGATGGCCTATCCGAACTTGAAGTTCTGGCGGCATATCATTTGCCACTTAGGTCGTCCCTCCTCTCCCGGTCTAAAATAGTTGAGGAGAAAGGTCACTACTTCGAAGTGCCTCCCCGGAGAGGATCCCAAAGGCCGATTATGTTCGGCAGGGTAATTACATCACCCCGGCGAAAACAAAGCAGTGAAAGTGATGAGCAAACATCACCCCAATTTCACCTGTATGAACAAAAATCCCGGCAGATGATGGAGAAGATGGATTATAATCTTACCCAGAAACCGGGATTGAACTTTGGAAAAGGGCGTTGGAACCTTATACCCTCGTTCAGACCAAGAGAAAAGAGCCCTGATTATTATCAGAAGACTCGCAAGGGGTTGGGCTATGTATCTACTCCACCCTCACCACTAAAGGATGAAGAGAGTTCTTCGGCCAAGGAAGATACATCTTCACCCGACCATAATTCAGATATAAGCACCGGTGCTTGGTTTCAATCATTGACAGCCAATATGGTTTCAGCCGCCCTAGAATGCGACGAGGAACCGATTGATGTCCAAAATGATTCCTGGGCTAAGCATATGGACACTCTCTGGGACGTCCGCTTTGAACAGCATGATCTGCCCACTGAAGAAAATTGGTACAAATCAATATGGGAATGGAAGAAAATCCAAAACCCATCTTCATAAGCGACACACTAACTCCATTGGAAAAAGAGGAGCTTATATCTCTTATCAAAGAGTATATAGACGTGTTCGCTTGGGATTATGAAGACATGCCTGGGCTTGACCCTCAAATTGCCACACACCGGCTAAATATAAAAGAAGATGCCAAACCTGTTAAACAGCAACAGAGGCGTTTTCAAGCAGAGTTGATGGAGGCAATAGTTGCTGAGGTCAATAAGCTTATAAAATCCGGTTTCATCCGAGAAGAACAGCATCCTGACTGGGTTGCTAATATAGTGCCAGTTCGTAAAAAGAACGGCAAAATCCGGATTTGCATCGATTTTCGGGATCTAAACGCTGCATGTCCTAAGGATGAGTTTCCACTTCCCATCACCGACGTGATGATAGACAATACTTGTGGTTATGAGAGGATGTCCTTTATGGATGGCTTCTCAGGATATAACCAGATCAAGATGCACCCGGATGATGAAAAACATACGGCTTTCAGAACACCGCTGGGGGTATACTGCTACACGGTGATGCCATTTGGGCTGAAGAATGCTGATGCCACTTATCAACGTGCGATGAGCATTATATTCAAAGAACACCTACGCAAGATAGTAGAGTGTTATGTGGACGACTTGGCGGTCAAAAGTAAAAATAAAGAGGACCACCTTCAAGACTTAAGAACGGTCTTCAATCTCATGAGGAAACATCATTTAAAGATGAATCCCACTAAGTCATTTATGGGGGTATCGAGTGGGAAGTTCCTTGGATTTATAATAACTTCAAAAGGAATTTTCCTCGACCCTGAGAAGGTAAAAGCAATTAGCGAGATGCCGCCTCCCCGCAATCTTAAAGAATTGAGGGGGTTACAAGGAAAGCTCGCTTATATTCGGCGCTTCATTTCCAACCTATCAGGGCGATGCCAGCCATTTTCTCGACTTATGAAGAAGGGGGTTTCTTTTGTTTGGGATGAGGCATGTCAACGGGCCTTTGATGACCTTAAAGAATACCTCACCAAACCTCCCGTTCTTATGGCACCGGTCCCTGGACAACCCTTCCTTATATATGTAAGGGCTATGGATAATGCCTTAGGAGCATTACTTGCTCAATATAATGAGCACGGCCATGAACATGCCCTCTATTATCTAAGCAGGACAATGATTGGGGCCGAACAACGGTATACCCCGATTGAAAAGGAATGTTTAGCTCTAGTGTTCGCTATTCAGAAAATACGACCCTATCTTTCTGGGCAAACAATTCATGTCATATAACGGGTTAATCCCCTGAAGATTCTAATGAAAAAACCGGGGTCCTTAAAAGGCCGGTTGGCGAAATGGGTATTATTGATATCGCCCTATGACATACACTTTGTTCCTCAAAAAGCAACGAAGGGACAGGCAATTGCCGATTTTCTTGCAGACCATCCAATTTGGTCTAATACCAAACAGACGTCAGAGGTCAACACAGTTAGCAAGGAGCAACCATGGCAAATGTTCTTTGATAGTGCCGCCAGACGATCTACTGCTGGAGTGGGGGTTGTACTCATATCTCCGCATAAGCATATATTACCTAATGGTTACTCACTAACAGAACCGTGCACGAATAATGTGGTGGAATATAACACACTCATTATCGGCCTGAAGATGGCTCTACAACTGGGGGTGAACAATTAGAGGCATATGGAGACTCTAAACTCATCGTCAATCAGATGACGGGTGAGTATGAAGTCAGACATGAAGCCCTCATCCCCTATCATCAGCTAACCATTGAACTAGCTGGCTATTTTAAGCAATTCTACATCTATCATATATCTCGGAATGAGAATGTATATGCAGATGTCCTTACCGCATTAGCTGCAACATTGGCGATCCCGCCAGGTGAGGCTAAAAGCATCACCATTGGAAGCAGAGAGCTCCTCCATCCGGATACTGTTCTTCAAAATAAAGAAGTATGCCAAGCAGGTTTAACTTTGGAACTCCACGATTGGCGATTTCCGTTTGTGGATTATACTTTACATGGGATATTACCAGAAGATCCAAAGGAAGCCACCTCGATAAAGAGGAAGGCCCAAAGATTTTATTATGACCATAAACTTCAGACTTTATATAGAAAGTCAAGAGATGGTCTGCTGCTACACTGTATATCAAGAGCGGAAGCAGATGAAGTGCTGAGAGAAACACATGATGGAGTATGTGGAGCTCATCAGCCCGGTCCAAAACTCGGAGACTGTATAAGAAGGCTAGGATACTACTGGCCGAACATGATTTCGGAAGCAATGGCATACGCTAAACGGTGCCATGCATGCCAAATACATGCCAATTTTATTCATCAACCCCAAGAATACTTGCACAATACCGTTGCAAGTTGGCCATTTGAGGCATGGGGAATGGACATTGTGGGGCCTATAACTCCCCCGTCATCCAGAGGACATCGGTTTATTCTTGCAATAACCGATTATTTTTTAAAGTGGGCCGAAGCCGTGCCCATGAAAGAGGTGAAAACGACAGATGTGATCAAGTTCGTCAAGCATCATGTCATTTACCGCTTCAGCGTCCCCCGACGGATTATTCATGATAAGGGTCCGTAATTCATTAGTCAAGGATTCTCCAGATTTTGTAATAAGTTCAGAATCAAAGATATTGTTTCAACGCCATATAATCCCACAGCTAATGGGTTGGCCGAAGCCTTCAACAAGACGATTATTAAACTCCTTCGGAAGTTCGTCTCTTCCAATAAACGAGATTGGGATGAAAAGCTAGGAGAATGCCTGTGGGCTTATCACACCACTGTTCGCACCCCTACAAAAACTACTCCATTCTCTTTGGTCTATGGAAGCGAGGCCGTATTACCTCTCGAAGTCCCGATTCCTTCATTAAGAGTGGCTTTAGCCACAAAGATGACGACAGAAGAACGTCATCATCAAAGATTGAAAGAATTAGAGGCACTGAATGAAAAGGGCTCAACAACAGATTGAATTGTATCAAGCCCGAATCTCTCAAACGTTCAATAAGAACGTTAAGCCAAGGACCTTTAAGTAAGGAGATTTGGTTCTGGCTGTTAAAAGGCCAATGGTACTAACGCACAAGACTAAGGGTAAATTTAAACTCAAGTGGGAAGGACCGTTTGTTGTAGAGACAGTATACTCCAGTGGAGCCTATCGCTTAATGAATCAAAATGGCGACAGGATGATTATGCCGATCAATGGCAAATTTTTGAAGAAATACTATTCTTAATATCCCTGGAGGTACGAGTCTCCTTTTTCTTAGGCATGCGTAGTTTGGCGCCTCTGACCTAAAACCTGGTGTGTTTGGTTCTCAAGTTTGAACCACCTCCAGTCCTTTCTTAGGCATGCGCAGTTTGGCGCCTCTGACCTAAACCTGGTGTTTGGTTCTCAAGTTTGAACCACCTCCAGTCTTTTCTTAGGCATGCGCAGTTTGGCGCCTCTGACCTAAACCTAGTGTTTGGTTCTCAAGTTTGAACCACCTCCAGTCTTTTCTTAGGCATGCGCAATTGAGCGCCTCTGACCTAAATTTGGTGTGCCCAGTTCAAGTTACGCGAGAGAGCCTTGAACAGCCTCCAATCTTTCTTTTAGGCATGCGCAATTGAGCGCCTCTGACCTAAAAGGTATGAATTACCCAGCACCGACTAGGCAATGGGGAGAGAACCAGTTTCTCGCCAACCCTATCATACTGGGGGTAAAAGTATAAATTACCCAACGCCGATAAGGCAAAGGGAAGAGGAAAAGTTTGGCATTTAAGCCCAAACGAAATCCTTGACAACTCACCATGTTGAGGGGAATAATATGGCTAGCCCAACTCAAACGGTAGTTGGTAAAGGCTGATCAAATCCGTTGATAGCTGGGGGTTTGCTAAAAATCCTATGAACACTGTCATGTTAAACTCTTACCTCTGACTGTATGATTCGGAAAATTGTGCCTAAAACAATACCGAAAAATAAATCATTTTGATGACAAGTTATCTGTTGTGCAAGCAAATTCTGCATCCAGCAAATAAAAGAATCAAATGATTATCTTTATTTCATCAAAAGAATGAAGTTACAAAAATTCTGTCTTTTATTACAAGTTCTTATAACAAAAAGAATGAAGAATAAAATAATAAAGAACAAAATTATGGATCTCCTAGGTGCTTCAACTTATTCATCACCTCGTCGATCACCTGACGACGGTTTGCTTCTACGGAATGTTGAGCCTGCTGAAGTAAGACATCGTCATTTATGGCCAGTTGCTGAGTCAGACGTTGACGAGAGTCTTCTATAGCACGGCTCCTTAGTCCCTCCTCCTACTCGACCTGCCCCTGTTGGAGGATTAGCGCTTCCCGCTTTTTAACAGATTCTCCTAATTTAAGTTCATTGGCCACTATGACTGCCCGAGCTTTAGCAATGATCTCCTGGGCTCTAAGGATTTTGGCCTAACTTCCCCCAATCTCAGAGTCCACCATTTTCAAGCTCTTAAGAATGGACTCCCGACTAGCAGCTCCCGAGACCATACTTCTTCCTGACGTATCAGCTCTTCTCGACGCGCTGTCAATTTTACCCGAAGCCGCGCCATCTCTATTGCGGTGATCGCTTCCACGTCTGCTTGATGAACTGTGTTTAACGTGTTCACCTGCTCTTCTAAGGTAGTAAAGCGGGCCCGGTAGGGAGCTGCTCGGTCTGGTCCCCCAATTCTTTCAATATTGTCCAAATAGCTGGATAACATTGGACGACCGAGACTGAAGAAATCCATACTGCTGGGGATCATCTCGATACATCTTCTGAGCAACCACATGAAGTCATTAACGCTATAGTTGAAGAGCTCCTCAAAATGATTCATGGCGCCTGTATTCAAAACGGGCAGAGCTAAAGAAGATGTCGTTGGTGGAAGAGCGGTACCCATTGGAGTTGAAGAAGAAGAAGCCTGTCCCTGTACCAGGTTCATAACATGCGGAGCCAATAAGGCCAACGCAGATCTGGCGGAGCTAGGAACCTGAGGGGAAGCGACGCTAGTACAGATCACCTGGACAGTGCCACCGACAGGAGAAGAGGAGGGAGTGTTTCCACCAGAAGCTCCCCCAGTTGCGGAAGTAGTTTCGAACGAGAACTTCAAATTATCCTCATCCTCTGCTGGAAGACTTGGAGCCGGAGGAGTTGCAGGTGTCTCAGAAGACACAATGATAGATGATGTTAAAATCGTTGACTGAGGAGCAGAAGGTGCACCGAGGACCACTGGAAAGGTCTCAGTGGAGCAGACCGGTGGTGTTGGAGACGGCATACTTGGAGACGGTGTGGCCTCCTTCGCAGCAGCCGCAATAATAACCTCTTTTCTTTCATCACTCCCAAGTTCATCAATGAGAGGAGTTGATGAGGGAACTGCACATGTGGTTGGTGTGAAATAATCGGCGTCAAGCTCACTGGCAGAGCTACCCAAACCACCCACTGAGCCGGTAGCGCCCGAATAGTCCACCTTGTCATCGGACTCCACCTGGGTAGTTGAGTGTATCGGCGAGAGGAGTTGACTGCCTGCATCAGAAAATAGGTAAATGTGTTATAAAGTAAATAATAACAGACAAAAGACAAAACATTAAGAGCCATACCTGGAGATACAAGTCCAGTTGTCGGACTTGAAGGGGGAGCCATTGTCATCTCCAACAGCGTACCCGTCTCGCTACCCAGCGGTTGTGCCGCAGGAGGCTCAACAGGCTCTACGGTCGGAGGAGCCGAAACCTCGGGAGCCCTTGGAGCTTCAGTAGGTTCACTCTCCCCTGCCGGCGCTAGAGGTAGAGCTGAAGCTAGCAGGTCTGAAGCAAGTTTGATCGCCACTTCTTGGGGAGCTATTAAAGTTCCCGGAGCCAACTTTTGCTTTTTACCGGGCCTTTTCTTTAAAGTACCGCGGCGTTTGGGAGTTAGACTCCAGGGACGAATGACAATAGGAGCACCTCCAACATCAGGGTTGTCATCATCATCATTATCATCCTCATCGCCAGACTCGTTGACGTCTAATGGTTCAGCCGCGGCGCCAACGAATTCTTCCATTCATTTTATTCTCACTCTCGAAGCACCCTGACGGCTAATGTAGAGAGCCTCAATCTCCTTGCAACAACTCCGGTTGAGGGAGAAATGAGGCACATCAGCATTCGCAATGCGATACCAGATGCAAAAGCTGAGAGTCATGGCCAATTCTGGCGACTTCTATGGAAGAGCAAATTCAGCTCCAGTCCTGCCAGCTGCAAAATGAAACCAGCCCCGAGCACCCTCGTACAAGTTCCCTTCATAGACAAAATTCTTGCTGGGATTACCCACATAAAGTTGGGAGTATCCAAATTGGCGAGCAAAACGACTCGGGATGTATGGCTCGATAAGACATTTACTGTCTTGACGGTATACCAGATGTCCGGGCCGAATATTAAGAAGCCACCAGAAAGCTCCTGAGGATAAGGCAGTAAAGTTGTTTGCTCCTACCGTATTCTTCAACTTCAATCCGTATCCTCCACCAGAAAAGTCGGGGAAGCACCTGAAGATCTCATAGTTCTGGTGTTGTCGAAGAGTCTTATGGATTTGAGACATATAGTATTGCTGCTATGAGGAACGTTCATATAGTTTCACAAGATAATACTTGTCACCTGAGCGGCGTGAAGCAACACTCATCAGAGATGGGAAGTGTAAAACGAGCCATGCCATCAGATAAGTATAAGGAAGCTCCACCCTTGGGTTCGGAGTCTTCACTTGAGCGATCTCCCTCGACTTGCCTTTCCCTTTTCATTTGCCCTTATTAACAGGGATGAAGTCATTGCAGAGTGTCCGCAATCCATGCTGTAGATTTCACACCATGGCAGGAAGAAGTCCAAAGGGTCGGCCGTATGCATGGAGAACTGCTGGATATACCACAGTCATTGCAATTGCTTCTTTGGGCAGCGACGGCACGACACATCTCTTCAGCCACAGCATTAGGAATCCAGCAATAAGGCCTTTGTTGGACACTGGGGACTGAGCCTGATAGTGGTAGCTCTTGAAGGAGATACCGGGGCCAAATCCACCTTCATTGGATTCAGTAGTATAAAGCGATAGTCGGGTTTTGGCAATGCGGCGCTCAATCTCCGTGATATAGACAGGAGGGTGATCATGGACAGTTGTTGAACTATCCTTAGAATTCAAATTGGCGAAGAGGTAACCAGCCCATTTCTTGTGGCCGATACCTTGATTACGCACACCTGCTAAGTCAGCACAGATGCGGTAGTGGCACATCATCTCCCAATATGTGGCATAGATGCGCTCGTCCTTCGCCAATAGTATGTTCAGCTCCTCGGTGGTGGGGATGTACTCCTCGTAGGGGACTTCGCCCATTGAGAGCCCAGAAACTTCAAACATCTCGTGGAGAGCAAACCCTAGCTCACCCACTGGTGTGAAAAGGGTGCAGGTTTCAGGGTTATACATCTCCAGAAAGCAGAAAAAGTGATATGCACATTGAGGGAACCCGAATTGGACGTTCCTAATGGCCTTGTACAGACCAATCTCCTTCAAGATGGGTTCATGAGAATCTAACATGTACTGAACAAGGCGGGCCCACCACATATTGCCAGAAGAGTAAACCCAGCCAGGCATCCTAAAGTCGCTAGCCGGGTACTGACCGTCCTTCGCCAGGAACTCACTTAAGAAAGTTCTTGCGCGGATAGGAACTTCTCTTACTGGGAGCTCCTTGCCAAAACGGCCTGGAAGCAAACCAGTAATGCATCTGGGGGGACCATCTTGATAAACCCCTTGTGCACCAAATTTGCCCGTTGGGACGCCATCTTGCTCTTGAGTTAGTCCCCACTTTAACTCTCGAGGTATCGCCAGCCTCTGAATATAGACTAGGGGATAGCTACGATCCATCCCAGGCAGAAACATTAAAGCTTCGCCAGAATTATATAGCCACATGCAGTCCTCTTCGAATAGGATCGCGTCTGAGTGCCCCATCTGGTCCCCAAAGAGAAACGCGGGCTTCTCTTGTGCTTCTCTGTTCACATCTTCGAAAGCTGCGTCAGTGATGATCTCGCGTGCAGTAGTAGGATGATACTTGATCAATTTCTCCCTACGGTCTCTCAAGTTAGGGTTATATGCAGCCAAAATGGTGGTGAAGCGAAATTGAGCTGATGGATTAGAACCACCAGCAAAGCCAAAATAGTTCTTATGGGGGAGAGTTTCCGCTGAATACCCTACTGCAAAAAGAAGCACCAGAGTTAGAGAAGTTTCTATAAGACAGAAAATTTCTCTAAGTATGGATGCACGAAGCTAAAAATTAGAACGCGCGAAGCTAAAAGTAACTTCGCACAAAGCTAAAAATTAGACCGCGCTGAAGTCAAAAAAAGAGCCTCGCGTTTCAACGCGACTGTTACTTAAAAGAGTCTCGCGTTTCAACGCGACTGCTACTTAAAAGAGCCTCGCGTTTCAACGCGACTGCTGCTCAATATAGCCTCGCGTTTTAACGCGACTGCTATTCAAAATAGCCCTGCGTTTCAAGTGCGAGGATGACGCGATAATTTCGCGTGAGAAGAAAGCCAGAGACTTTTCTTCTTCTCCAAGCCTTACGGCCGGAGTACGGCGATCTCGCTGATAAAAGAAGTGATCGATCGGTTAAAATCAAGCCAAATCACTCTAGAAAAGTTATAAAGAGTCTTGATAGAAAGATCCTTACCCCCAATAGGCGAAACGTGGGTTGGCGCGTGGCTACCATGGCCGCTGCCACCACTACTTGCGCCAGTCGCCGACGATGGAGCTGCACGAGAAGTAGCACGAGTTTTGGGTGCCATTGCTCGAAACTTGAGGAAAATCGACGAAAAATGGGAAGAAAATTGGTCGGAAAATGCTCGGGTCGCCTGAGCTCTGATCGCCTAAATCTCTAGGGTTTCTGGAAAGTTCTCAAGTAAAGTGAGAAGAAAAGGAATAGAGACTTCATTTAAATGAGGGAAACCGCCTCTTGGAATTCGGCGCGAATTTCGGAGAAAATGACTGATCAGTTACTCTTCAGAAACGCGGAGCTATTAGCCTCGGGTGGCGATAGAAAATGCGAATTTATTAACTCCACGCTATTCTGCGCAACTTCGCGAAACGCGAAGATAACTTGGTATTTTACCTTCGCGTTCTTATGAAGAACTTGGATTTTTGGCTAAGTTAAGATGGTCCTTATCCGATCACTTCAAGTATTAATGATCTAAGTTACGCAAAAGAGCCTTAGATTATTTTACCAGAATTATTAACCATCTATTTGTTGAGCAAGCAAGATTATTGAAGCCGACAGATAGAGAGGAAAATAATTTGCCTTTATTCATAAAGGAAGAGATTACAAAGAGGGAGTTGTAGCTCTTCCGAAAGCTTCTACATAATTCATCGACTCATCAATAACCTAACAGTGAGATTCCTCCGCGGGGTGTTGAAGTTCAATTCCATGGTTCACATACAAGAGATCTCCTCTGCAAATGTCAACTATGATCTGTCATCTGAAATGAAGCACAAGTTGAATTTGAAGTGCTGCAAGCCTTTACATGATCATCTAACAGAAATGGTTCTCAAGAAAACTTAATGGGCTGCCGCAGAGTTCTTGTAACTCCTTCAAAAGGAGCCAGAGCTTGAAAACTGCAACTATGTTGCAAGGCATATATTTCTGGCTTCCTTAGAGTTACTTTCGTTGATGAAGATCGGTGCACAGCCTGCTTTCGAAGATATATCAGGGAGAAGCTACATCCCAAGTCATCAGATTGAACCCGGTTCACTGTAAAAGAAGAACCAGGAGTTCCGCAAAAGTTGAAAAATCTTCTAAGTATAAGAATGTGGAGCTAAACTAACTTCGCGTACCGCTGATTGAAATAGCCTCGCAGAGGATGACGCGATAACTTCGCGTAACAGAGTTTCTCTCTGCCTGTTCCTTCTCTTTAATAGCCTCGCATTTTAACGCGACTGCTAATCAAAATAGCCCCGCGTTTCAAGCGCGAGGATGACACGATAACTTCGCGTAAAGAAAGATCAGAGTTCCTCTCTGACTTTTCCTTCTCCTTCAAGCCTTACGGCCGGAGAACGGCGATCTCGCCGAGAAAGTAAACGATTGGCCGGATTAAACCAAGCCAAAACATCTCAGAATGGTTCTTAGAAAACCAAGAGTTAAGGTTTTTACCTTCGGAAGACGCCGCAAAGACTGATTCGCCGTCACGTCTACTCCCACGGCCGCTGCCATCAACGCCGGCCAACGTGCGAAAAGCCAAACTCTTCTGAAATGACATCCTAATGATGAAAATCTATGGAGAATTGAACGAAGATCAGTTGAAGATCATTCGTCAACATGAGTCACTTGAGCTCTCAGAAATTCTTCGGGTGAAATGAAGAAGAAGATGGGCCGAGAGCTCTATTTAAACAGGATTGCCGTCACTTGGTATTCGGCGTAGAAATTCGAGAGTAATTAATGAAGCAATTACTCATTTCACTGAAAAAGTGAAGCTGATTAGCTCCGTGTAAATGAGCATAACGCGAGGAAGACTTGGTATTCTGACTCCGCATTTCAGTTTAAGTATCCAAAGTATTTCAAAATTTGCTAAATACTAAGCCATTTTGAAAACTTTGGAGGGGGTTCTGTTGGCAGTGAAAATTTCTAAATAAAAAGAATTTTCCACAACAGAACGCGGAGCTAACTCAATAGCGCCGCGTCTGGCTAGTTGTAGCCTCGCGTTGAGTAAAACGCGAAGATGATCAATAGCTCCGCGTTAGCTCCGCGCACTGGTTATTTAGCGCCGCGTTTTGATGCGATTAAAGCTCCGCGTGAGCAGATAACCAGAATCTCAAATTGATTGAGATTATAATTTGGGCTTATCTAAGATACCTAAATCAAGTCCAATCAGAATTCTAAATCAAGAGATTTAAATCAATATCAAATATTTGATTGAAATCCTTGATGAGAGCGAATTCTATTAAGATAGAAACTCTCAAATCTTCCTGGGGTTATAAATACCTTCTCGGTGAAACCCTAGGAGTGGTCTTTTTTCTTTTCGGCTTTAGTCTTCTTTTTTATCCTTTGGCAATTCAAGTACGCAAGAGAGCCTTGAAGCCTTTTTGTGATCATCTTCCACTTAGAGAATTCAAGTTACGCGAGAGAGCCTTGGATTCGTGAAGAGTAAAGACCAAGACGATCGTCTACAGTCGGCCGACATCTTCAAGAGAGAAGAGTCAACGTACCGATCGTCCAAAGGAACTGCTTGACAGATCCCATCGCCACTGATCCCACGTTTATATTGTAAAAGAGAGAGATTGAAGTATAAAATCCTCTCGTTTGTTCTCTTTATATCATCTTGTTCACTTTCATTGTAATTCAAGGTTATTCAATGGAAGGAAGCAAAGGAAATTCTGCTGCGAACAACAATATAATCATCTAGTATTGCAGATCTCCTTATTCTTAAGAACCTTCTCAAAGTCACCTCTTCATCATTCTGTAATGACTCAGTTGGTGTAAATTGTATAGGCTGATCCTCATCGGGTTGTGTTGGCAGTGAAAATTTCTAAGTAAAAAGGAATTTTCCACACATAACGTAGAACTAACTCTGTAGCTCCGCGTTTGGCTATTTTAGCCTTGCATTTGAGCAAAACGCAGAGCTAATCCATAGCTCCACATTCTGATGAATTTAGCTCCGCGTTTAGAGTATTTAACTCCATGTGAGCAGATTCTTAAGAATCCTAAACTGATTGAAATTGAGATTTGGGCTTATCCAATATCCAAATTGAGTCCAATCAGAATTCCAAATCAAGAGATTTAAATCAAAACTAAGATATTTGATTAGAATCTTTGATGAATACAAAAACCTCTTTTCCTATTCATATGGAAATCTTTATTCCTATTCCTATGGAAATCTTTATTCTTATTCCTATGAAAACTCTCATAACCACTAAAGTCTATAAATACATTTTTTGAGAAGACTTTAGAGATGATCAATTAATAATAGATCAATTCATAGATGATCATCAATTTTTATGAGATCCCTTTCGGAAATTTTGGTGAAGTTCGAGTTACGCATAGAGCCTTGAACGAATCAAGACCAGAGGAGATCAGTTCTACAGTTGGCCGTCATCTTCAAGAGAGAAGATCATCGACGTCAGATAGTCCAAAGGAGCTATTTGATAGATCCCATCGCCACATAGATCCCACAATTCATTGTAAAAGAGAGCGATAATTTATAAATCCTCTCGTTTGTTCTTTTTCTATTGTTCACTTTCGTTGTAAATCAAGTTATTTCAATGGAAGGAAGGCAACGAATTTATGCTGCGAACAAACTGGCGACCACAGTGGGAGACATCTCTTTCACCAAAGAAGAGATCGTGACGCAATCTGACGTCGAGAGGATCGGATCCGACGTAGATATGCTAGTCGTTGAAATCAACCAGCAGAAGTACGAGGAGTACCTCTCCTCTGGATCAGATAATCTGAACGAAACGCTACACTATCGTCGCGTGCGCTCCAATACCCGAGCAACGGGTAAAAAGATATCCACCGATGAATGGGGATCCTTGGAGACCGCGGCCATAGAGCCGTTGTTCGGGCAGAAAATCCTAGCAGAGGATGGCCTCTCTACTGCCGAATAAGGCATGGGAACTGGATTGACCAGAACCCAACTCCGAAATAGAAATCGGAGAGCAAGGCGAAAGACCCTCAAAGCCCGCATCGAATGCGAGGCTAACTTCATAGAACGCGAGGCTATGGTCCCTCGCAAACTGACTCGCGCTAATCACGAGATCAGTCATTATCGCGTTAAACGCGAAGTTGCAACTTACGTTAATCACAATGAAAAGCCAGCGTGTGATTCTCCACGCAAGCCTATTACTGAGCTTAGCGAGAAACGCGAAGCCAGTAAGATTTGCGTTAGTCGCAAAATTTCTAACACTCGCGATAAACGCAAGGATAAAAATTCCTTAAATCCAGCGTGTCATTCTCCACCCGAGGCTATTACTGGACTTAGCGATAAATACGAAGCCATTACAACTTGCGAGAAATGCAAGATTTCTAACACTCGCGATGAACGCGAGTATAAAATTTCCTTAAAGCCAGCGTGTGATTCTCCACGCGAGGCTATTACTGAGCTTAGCGAGAAACACGAAGCCGGTAGTACTTGCGATAAACACAAAATTTTTGACACTCGCGATAAATGCGAGAATAAAAATTCTTTACAGCCAGCGTGTGATTCTCCACGCGAGATTAATACTGAGCTTAGCGAGGAACTCGAAGCCAGTAGTACTTGCGAGAAACGCAAGATGCCTCAGCTCCACATAAATCGCGAAGATGATTAGCAAATTGTCGTTAATCGTAAAAATCGCACTAGACGCGAAGTTGTGACTTGAGTTAATCACAAGAGTAAGCCAGCGTTCAAGAATTTTCTTCCATGCGGGGCCAAGATTCCAGAAGAGAAACTTCTGAAGGAACGCCAAGCCAGCGTAAAACGCGAGGCTAGCGTAGCAAAATGCAGAGCTATTCTTCAGTCCCGCAATACAAAACGCAAGCTAACTCTCAGCTCCGCACTCCAAAACGCGAAGCTATCTCTCAGCTCCGCGTAGATCAACCCGAATACAAAATCAGGGCTGATCGTCGCATTAATGGACCATAACTGAACTCCAGTGATTCCAGGAAGCTTCAACAGGTTCCTGGACCCTCTAAACAGTTGAATGGGTCCTACAGCTCCATAACTAAAATCACTGAACTCAGAGAGTATTTAACCAAGAAGAGAGGTATAGAACAAGTTCAATCTGAACCTGTCTGTCATTGCCAGCAGCTTATGACGGCGGTATCCACTAAAATAGATAATTGTTGCTGCAACAAGAACAGGGTATCAGTGTTCGACCGATTAACTAAGTCAGACAAGAACCCTGCTAAGAAAACAAAGCCTACTCCGCGAGAAGAATGGAGAATTGTAACTTCAAACATGGTCGGCAAGGGTAAGAAAGTCATAGAGAGAAATGATAATTCAGAATCAAGTGATGAAGAACCTCATCACTTCACCCGACGTAAGTCAGGCGCCATCCCGGCCCGAAATTATAAGAAACTCGTGAAAGGATCTTATGATGACGATAGCGATAATTCGGCCATAACCTCTCCTCGTTTTTCGGCACAATCTAAATTGAAGTCAGCATCATATATGGTGAACATATCTGATGATATCGACCAAAGATTTGAAGCCCAAGAACAGATGATCCGAGATCAATAGAAGATGATCGAAGATTTTAAAATAATGCTCTCAAAATTGGTCGAGGATAATGCCAAAAAGGGAAAAGAAACTCCGTTCAATAAAATAAACGAAGAAGAGAAAGAAGAGAAAGCCCACTCGATGCATGATGACAAGGATAGGTATTCTTTTCATGATCCACATGGAGAGAAAATAGAGAAGTTACAAAGTCAACTCGAAATACTAATGCATAAAAAAGAATTGAAAAAAATCAGGGGTCTCAAGACCATATCTGCCTGAATGGGATATGGCACCATACCCTCAGAAATATCAACCGCTCAAATTGGAGCCGTATGACAAGAAAGGATCTCCCAGTCAATATATTTACTATTTCTTATCCCAAGCAGGGCATTTAACGGGCAATGACCCAGTAATGACCAAGGTATTCGCAAGTACCTTATGAGGGCCTGCCTTCACCTGGTTTATGCAACTGCCCCCAGGTACTATTAATACTTGGCTTGATATTGAGAAACTATTTCTACCACGTTTCTTTGAGGATGATATCGAAATTACTGTTCATTCCCTCCTTGCAACTAAACAAGGGGAACAAGAAACAATAAAAGACTTCATAGAGAGGTTCCGGGAGAAGTTCGTGCATTGCAAATACGGAATGGTCCAGGAAATTCTAGTGGAGACATGTCGACATAATCTTAAGAATAACGTGCTCTTAAAAATAGGGGCCGTAGAGTCTAAGACATGGAGGGATTTGCTCAAACAAGGAGAGCAAGCCGAGGACTTGATTCGTCAAGTTGAAGAGTCTCGTGGATTAAGAAACTCTATAAATAACATGCTATATCTACAGAATCCTAAAAATAAAGGGAAGGCTGTGATGGCGTCGGTTGTAGATCCGAAGCCAAAACCTCAAAATCCGAGAGGTGCAGGTCAGAATAGGTCCCGCCAAGATAGAACTTATATATTCAAGACGGAGCAGACAGGTACTCTATTCCATCTCCTCCTTAGAAAGGGCATGTTGAAGCTTTCGGAAAATGAAAAACCAGAAGACGCTGGTAAAATCAACGACCCTAACTATTGCCTGTACCATCGGAATGTCGGGCACCCAACTAAGGATTGCTATTATCTTAAGAACCGAATTCAGGCATTGATAGAAGCCGAGATTCTCACACTTAAAGAGGAACAGAAGAAAGTTTCTGCAAATATGACAACTTCAGTAGTAGGAACCAATGAGTTCCCTGCCAAAGTGAACCCTGTACCGGTAGGGAAGCCAATATCGACACCAAGCATGGGCAACCCGCAGTTGCAAGTTAGCCCCTTGGGTACGCTCCGAACTACAGCTGTGACAAATTCATTCTCATTAGCTAGCAGCCGGATTTGGCTGGGGGTGCCGAAAATATTGACGATGATAAATATCATGTTGCTTCTGCTACTTTTACTAGCCATTGGAATGGCTAATTGGGTGCTATAAATAAAATAAAAAATTTTTGCCCAATGCTGTTGAAGCGGCGGGAAGAGAAGATCAAGTTCCTCTCCAACCCTATCATACTGGGGGTAAGTATGAAATTAACTACCCAATGCTGATTAAAGGCAAAGGGGAGAGAAAATCAATTTCTCAACAACTCATCATGCTGAGGGAATAACATGGCTAGCCCAACGCAAACGTAGTTGGTAAAGACTAATCAAATCCGTTGATAGTTGGGAGTTTGCTCAAAATCCCGTGGACCTGTCATGTTAAACTCTTATCTCTGACAGTATGATTTGATTATTCCCATCTCCGTTCAAGTTACGCGAGAGAGCACTTGGACTAGACATGTGCAATTAGGCGCCTCTGCCGAAATCGATGATTCTGACCAGATTATTTTGGCGTATACAAATTCAAGTGACGCGAAAGAGCACTTGAATCATCTCCACCAAATTATCAGGCAAGTGCAATTGGGCGCTGCTGCCGAAATCGATGATTCTGATCCGATCATCTTGGGGTGTACAGTTCAAGTTACGCATGAGAGCCTGGAACCACCTCCATCAAAGTTTCAAGCACGTGCGATTAGGCACCTCTGTCGAATTTCTTGATCTTAACCTAATCACCAAATTGAAGATCTAAAATATTTCAAAATTTGCTAAATTCTAAGCCATTTTGAAAACTTTGGAGGGGGTTCTGTTGGCAGTGAAAATTTCTAAGTAAAAAGAAATTTTCTACACAAAACGCGGAGGTAACTCTGTAGCTCCACGTTTGGCTATTTTAGCCTCGCTTTGAGCAAAACGCGGAGCTAATCCATAGCTCCGCATTCTGATAAATTTAGCTCCGCGTTTAGAGTATTTAACTCCGCATGAGCAGCTTCTTAAGAATCCTAAACTGATTGTTATTGAGATTTGGGCTTATCCAATACCCAAATTGAGTCCAATCAGAATTCCAAATCAAGAGGTTTAAATCAAAACTAAGATATTTGATTAGAATCCTTGATGAATACAAAAACCTCTTTTCCTATTCCTATAGAAATCTTTATTCATATTCCTATGAAAATCTTTATTCCTATTCCTATGGAAACTCTCATAACCACTAAAGTTTATAAATACCCTCTTTGAGGAGACTTTAGAGATGATCAATCAATAATAGATCAATTCATAGATGATCATCAATCTTTAAGAGATCCCTTTCGGAAGTTTTGGTGAAGTTCGAGTTACGCATAGAGCCTTGAACGAATCAAGACCAGAATAGATCAGTTCTACAGTTGGCCGTCATCTTCAAGAGAGAAGATCATCGATGTCAGATAGTCCAAAGGAGCTACTTGATAGATCATATTCCTATGGAAACTCTCATAATCAACTAAAGTGTATAAATACCATCTTTGAGGAGACTTTAGCGATCCATCATAGATACGGAGCTACGGAGTTAACTCCGCGTTCTGTGAGATATTTGTCGTCTCCTTTATTTGGAAATTTTTACCACTAACAGGAGTACCCCCTTCAAAGTTTTCAAAATAGTCTATGATTTAGCAAATTTTAAAATATTTTGGATCTTCAATTTGGTTATCAGGTTAAGATCAAGAAATTCAGCAAAAATGCCTAATCGCACATGCCTGAAATTTTGATGGAGGCGGTTCAAGACTCTCACACGTAACTTGAACTGCACCCGTCAAGAGGCTGTTTATTTCAGTGTCGTAATGGTTCAAAACTTACTATCAGAGTTAAAACTTAACATAACAGAATTTATCATATCGAAATAATAAGGATAGTAATAATCCAAATCTTACTGTCAGACCTAAGATCTTAACATGACAGATTCATGGGATTTTTAGCAAACCCCAGTTATAAACGGATTTGTCGCGCCTTTACCAATCGCCGTTTGCGTTGGGCTAGCCATACTATTCCACTCAGCATGATGAGTTGTCGAGGAATTGATTTCCTCTCCCCGTTGCTTTTAACAGCATTGGGTAGTTAATTTCATACTTTTACCCCCAGTGTGATAGAGTTGGTGAGGAACTTGATCTCCTCTTCCCGATGCTTTAACAACATTGGGCAATAAAATTTTTTATTTATAGCACTCAATTAGCCATTCCAATGGCTAGCAAGAATAGCAGAAGCAATATGATGTTTATCACTGTCAATATCTTCAGCAGCCCAGCCCAATCCAGCTGCTAACCAATGAGGATGACTCTGTCACAGCTGTGATTCGGAGTGTACCCAAGGGGCCAGCTTGCAAGTGTGAGCTTACCGTGCTTACTGTCGATCGAGTATGGTTGATTAACATCGACTTCCTTACTTGTACAGGGGTTGCTTCGACAGGAAACTCATTAATTTCTACCACCAAAGTTGTCATATTTGTAGAAACTTTCTTCTGTTCCTCTTTAAGTGTGAGAACTCCGACTTCTATCAATACCTTAATTCGGTTCTTAAGGGGATAGCAATCTTTAATTGGGTGCCCGACGTTCCGATGGTACAGGCAATAGTTAGGGTCATTAGTTTCCCAGCGTCTTCCGATTTTTGATTCTCCGAAAATTTCAACATGCCCTTTCTGAGGAGGAGATGGAATGGAGTACCTATTTGCTCCATCTTGAATATATAAGTTCTATCTTGTCGGGGCCTATTTTGACCTGCACCTCTAGGATTCTGAGGTCTTGGTTTCGGATCTGTAACTGACGTCATCGCAACCTTCCCTTTATTTTTAGAATTCTGTGGATATGGCCTATTATGTATAGAGTTTCTCGTATCACGAGATTCCTCAATCTGGCGAATTATATCTTTCGCCTGCTCTCCCTAGTTTAACAGGTCTTTCCAATTCTTAGACTCTACAACTCCCATTCTTATCAGCACACTGGTCCTGAAATTATACTTATAGATTTTCACTAGAGTTTCTTGGGTCATACCATATCGACAATGCACGGATTTTTTCCTGAAACGTTCAATGAAACTTTAATTGTTTCTTCTTCTCCTTGTTTCGTCGTAAGAATGGAATGAACTGATATTTCGGTTTCATCCTCAAAGAAACGTGCCAAGAACTACTGCTCGATATCGTACCAAGTATTAATTGTCCCTAGGGGCAACTGTATAAACCATATAAAAGCAGGTTCTCGTAGGATGCTCACAAATACTTTGGTTATTATTGAATCATTTCCCATTAGATGACATGTCTGTGATAAGAAATAATATAAGTGCTGGTTTGGGGATCTCTTTCCATCATATGACTCCAATTTGAGGGGTTTGTATTTTCCTAGATAGGGGGCAAAGTCCCACTCAAGCGGATACAACCTTGAAACCCTCGATTCTTTTAGCTCCTTTTTGTGCATCAGGGCCTCTAGTTGACTTTGTAGTTTTCGATTTTCTCTTCATGAAGATCATGGAAGGAATATTTGTCATCCTCCTCATGCACCGAATAAGCCTTTTCTTTTTTAATTTCTTCGTTTGTTTTAAATGGTATCTCCTCGTCTTTCTTTGGTGATCTTTCTAAGGAAGAGCTTTTTGCCTTATCTTCAACTATTTTCTGAGTATTCTCAACCACTTTAAGAGTATTATCTTGAGATCATTGATAGTTTTTTGTTGATCTCGAATCATCCGTTCTTGAGCTTCTAACCTCTGATCAATGTCGTCGGACTTATCTATCACGTGTGACGCTGATTTTTGCTATCTGGAAGATGCATAAGAGCGAGGTGAGGCTATAGCCGAGTTATCGCTATCACCATCACAGGAACCTTTTAAAAGTTTCTTCTAATTCCGAGGGGGAACGACACTTGATTTGAGCCGGGTGAAGTTATGGGGTTGTTCATCATCTGCATCTGACTCATCCTCCCTTTCTATGATCTTTTTACCTTTGCCAACCATATTTGAGGTCACCGCTTTCCATTCTTTTGCTTTGATTTTATCTTTGGGATCATTTTTTATTCTTTTTGAAGTGTTTTGGTCCGACTCGGTTATCCTGTCAAACAGTGACACTCTTTTCTTTCCGCAGCAACAATTATTCAATACAACAGATATCGCTTTCATGAGCTGCTCACAGTGGCAAATTGAATACAATTGGACTTGAATTACACTACTTTTCTTTATCAAGTAATCTCTAAGGTCGGTGAGCTTGGATAGTGAAGAATTGTGGGGCCCACCTTTGTTGAGAGGGTCCAGAGGCCCACTGAAGCTTCTTAGAGTCAATAGTGTCGAATTATTGTCCAGTAATCCGATTATCAGCCTTGATTCTATATTCAGGTTATTTTACGTGGAGCTGGATGTTAGCTTCGCGTTTTGAAGCATTTACGCGAAGCTGGGAGATAGCTTCGTGTTTTATGCTAATCTCGTGTTTTACGCTGGTTTGGCATTTTTGAAGAAATTCATCTTCAGGTTTTTGCTTAGCCTCGCGTGGAAAATCACACGCTGGTTTAGCTTTGCGATTAACGCAAGAATCCTTGGCTTCACGATTAACGTTTGGCTCAACTTTAAGGTTGATAACCGCACTTATGAAACCACACGCGGGCTTATCTTTGCGATTAACGCGATTGTAACAGACCTTGCGATTAACGCAAGTTTTTCTGGCTTCGCAATTAACGCTAACCTCGTGTTTTATGTTGGTTTGGCATTTTTGAGAAATTTATCTTTAGGTTTTTGCTTAGCCTTGCGTGGAAAATTACACGCTGGCTTAGCTTTGTGATTAACGCAAGAATCCTTGACTTTGTGATTAATGCTTGGCTCAAGTTTAAGGTTGATAACCTCACTTGTGACACCACACGCGGGCTTATCTTCGCAATTAATGCGATTTTAACAAACCTTGCGATTAACGCAAGTTTTTTTGGCTTCGCAATTAACACTTAGCTCAGTTTTCTTTTGAAATTCAATAGCCTCATGTGGAGAGTCTCCATCATACGTTGGCTCTGTCATAAAATTACCCTCGCATTTTACGTGGGTTGTGTAAATTCTTCTGGTTTTAAATCCAGAAGTAGTAGCCTCACGTAGAGAATTATCATCATATGCTGACTTAATCATAAGTTCGCGTTTTACGCGATGTTGACTGGTCTTGCGATTAACGCAAGCTAGTTTGCAAGGTGCTGTTGTAACTTTGCATTCTGGCACTTCTTTAGCCTCGCGTTTAACGCGGGCTATGACGACTCTCTTTCTTACTCGACGATTTCGATTACGGAGTTGAGTTCTGGTTAAACCAATCCTTGGGCCTTCTTCGGCAGTGAGGTGACCTTCTCCTGTCAGGGTTTTCTGCCCAAACAACGGCTCTATAGCCGTGGGCTCCATGGGTCCCCATTTAACGGTGGATTCCCTATTATCTGATTTACAGGTATTAGAGCTCACGCGACAATAGCGTCGTATTTCGGTCAGGTTACTTGATCCAGAGGAGAGATACTCCTCGTATTTCTGCTGGTTGATTTCCACGATAAGTATATCAACAACAGATCTGATCTTTTCCACATCAGATTGCACAACGATCTCTTTTTTAGTAAAAAAGACATCTCCCACTGTGGTCGCCAGTTTGTTCATCGCAAAATTCTTTCTTCCTTTTATTGAATAACTTAATTACAATGAAAGAGAATAATAGATAAACAAACGAGAGGATTTATAGATTTATCGCTCTCTTTTACAATGAATTGTGGGCTCTATGTGGCGATGAGATCTATCAAGTAGCTTTTTTTGACAATCTGACGTGAAAATCTTCTACTCGATGAAGATAACGGCTGGCCCTAACTTCTTTCTCTGTTGGTCCAATGAATTCAAGACTCATGTGTAACTTGAACTCTAGAATGATCAAAAAAACCTCAAAGATGTATTAAAGATCGATCTTTAAGATTAAAAATTGATGATGATGAATCCCTAAAATTAAAGTTCTGATGATGGATCCGTAAAGTCTCCTCAAAGAGAGTATTTATAAGCTCTAGTTGATTATGAGAGTTTCCATAGGAATAGGAATAGAAGGTTTCCATAGGAATAGGAATAGAAGGTTTTTGTATTTATCAAGGATTCTAATCAAACATTTGATTTTGATTTAAAATCTCTTGATTTTGGGTTCTGATTGGACTCAATTTGGGTATTGGATAAGCCCAAATTTCAATCACAATCAATTTAGGATTCTGATTGGACGCAATTTGGGTATTGAATAAGCGCAAATCTCAACCGAAATCAATTTAGGATTCTGAAAATCTGCTCACTCGGAGTTGAATAATCTGGACGCGGAGCTAAGGTTTTAGCTTCGAGTTTTACCTTTTCAAGCAGAGTTAACCTTCTGGTCAGATGCAGAGCTAAGGAGTTAACTCCGCATTCTGCGAGATATTTGTCATCTCCTTTATTTGGAAATTTTTACTACCAACAATTCTGTGTACCTCCCATAGTATTCCCCTCCTCTATCAGATTTGACGATTTTGATTTTCTTTCCAAGTTGATTCTCTACTTTTACTTTATGCGTTTTGAAAGCATCTAGTGCTTCTGTTTTCTCATTCAGAAGATAGAGATATATATACCTAGAATGGTCATCAATAAATGAGATGATGTACTCTGACCATTTAGGCATGGAGTAGGAAATGGTCCACAGATATCAGTGTGTATGATCTCAAGAACACTTGAGCTCCTTTTAGAACCTTTAGAATTTTTCTTGGTTTGCTTGTCCTTTATGCAGTTCACATAATCCTTAAAGTCAGTAAAATAAAATTACATAGGACCCCTTCTTTTACTAACCTCTTCATCCTCCCTATAGAGATATGTCCCAATCTCTTGTGCCATAGTAGAGAGGAATTTTCATTCATAACGTTCCTTTTAATACCCACTGTATGCAGAGATAAATAATTTTGCTCAAAATCGGGAATCAAATTTAAACATATTATCTATCAAAGTTCCCGAACCAATAGGAATTTTAAATTTGAAAATAGTCATAACATTCTCAAATAAAAAAGTTGTAACCTTTTACAACTAGTCTGGAAATAGAAATCAAATTTCTACAAAATTCTGGAATATAAAAGACATCATTCAAAACCAAAACATGTTCCGATTTCAAAATTATTCTAAAAGTCCCAACTGCCACAACTTGTGAACGCCTTTTATTTCCGGAATAAACCCAAAGTTTACTTGTTGTTGGCTTCATTCTATTAAGAAATCCCTGCAAAATATTCACAATATGGATTGAAGAACCAGAATCAATCCACCATGAATTCTTAGGAGCATCAACGAAAAAAGATTCATGACACAATAAAATTAGAGTTATCTTTCTTTTCGAGCCATTTCTTATACTTAACGCAGTTCTTCTTCATATGGCCCTCTTTCTTGCAAAAGAATCAAGTCATCTTTTTACCATTTGATTTTGGTGGCACCTTATACTTCCCTTTATTTTGAGGTCCATTCTCCCTTTTTTCAGTTCTAACCTTATCATGGCCGACCATATTAGTACTTTCAGGTCGGTCATGCTTTATCCTTTCCTCCTCTTGTACACACATAGTCAAAAGATCTGTAATTGACCAATTTTCCTTATGTGTATTATAAGAGATCTTGAAAGGCCCATACTCAGATGAAAGTAAGTCAAGGATAAAGTGAACTAAGAATGGTTCAGATATCTCTATTTTTAACGCTTTAAGCTGAGAGACTATGTCTCTCATTTCCGTAATATGAGTACGCACACTCTTAAAATTGTCAAAAGTTTTGCTAGTGAGTTGCTTCATAAGGGCACTAGCTAAGGTTCTGTCCGACCGAACAAATTGTTCCTCAATAGCGAGCATAAATTCCTTAATTGTAGTGCAGTCACCGATAGCACCTCTAATGCTCCTATTCGCACGAGACTTTATGAGCAGTAGACTTAAGTGATTAGATCGCTCCCACCATTGGTATTTATTGATAACTTCTTGTGTATATGTATCCGTGAAAGCAGAAGGTTGCTCTTCATGAAGCGCATAGTCAAGGTCTATGTACCTCAAAGTAAATTCAACAGATTCTTTCCAGTTTGAAAAATTAGTATCATCAAGTATTGGAATAAAAGCACCACCACCAACTACAGATTGTGAAATAACTGCAAAATCCAAGGATAATTTTAGTGCTATGTACACAAATAATTCTAACCTACTTGTGGGCAAAGGTTGCAAAATACATGAATTTACTTATCTTGATTTCTAGGACAAATAAATTTTAAACACTAACAAATAAAATTGTCCACACCTGTAGGCAGATGACAACTTTATCATCAATGCCTAAAACTCATTTTCCCATACTAATCAAATCAAAAGAAAAAATATAAGTATTTCTCTGTGGAGAAAATCCTTAAGATATTACTTAATTACAATTAGATACCAATTATTTATGAAGTTTACTATATGTGATTTATCAAAACTAATGAAGATGCTGTGGCATTACCAATAATTTTTTAAAATCACAAATTCTTAGCATCTCCGCTTGTAAAATAGATTAAGCACATCGAACTTTTAAATGTTTAACAAAATAGAACTAAAGAACCGAATATATAGAGCATAATGTATTATTGGGTTAATGCGGATAAATGATAATGATTTCTTTAAGTGAAAAGAACTATCTAAAGTTTTTTCATAGTAAGATCTTTAAAAACATTCCACATATAACTACCCATAGTAATAAAGATTGTCAATAAAAAATGCTTAAGGCTAGATGTTTAGGTCATCTATTTTAGAAACAAGACAAATAAATATAATCATGTGCATTGAAAAAAAAATGCATTTGAATCAAAAAATCTTTGTGTCAATTATCATTTTCACCATAAAAGTCCAACTATGAAAGAACTTTAAATGAATCGATATCAAAGACGTCCTATATAGAGGTATAGAAATAATCCACATTTAACAAATATGATTAATCAAATCTCCAGATTTTTGGACAAAGAAAAAAATTAACATTTATGATAAATCTAAATATTCACAAAGGATAACCCTAGATGAAATTTACAGGCATAGAAAACTAACAAATATGACAATCTAAAAGATAAAATCATACATGTTTTGATCAAACACAATAGCCCAAAGGTGGCTTTGATACCACATGTTAAATACAAGTGGAAAAAATATAAAATAAGCAGCAGAAAAGAATCGTAATACCTCCGGCCATTTGTGCTTAATTTTGGTTGAAATCTACTACCTGTAAAAACAAATAGATTTTGTGTAGAGAATTATTATGAGTGAGGGACTTCTAGCCTTATTTTTAACTTATGGGTGATATTGATGGAAACACAAACCCTTATATACACAAGACTAGGGACTATTTTTTGTAACTCCCAAAAACCTTTAAACTACCCTCATTATTCCATCCATCAAAGAATAACAATTTAACTTGTAACTCATTCACAATTAAAGGAAATTATTCTATCTTCATAAAGTGACAACTCAATAGTCTTAAATTCATGAATCACTACATTGGAAAAATCAAACGTTGGCATGTGAACCATCACATGGAGAAAAACTAAAAGTTTTTCTTACACTACATTCCCTAGATTCTCACAGAGAAAGAACATTTTAATTTATAATCAAAGTTCATTAATAAACTCACAAGTCTCTTTTATTCTCTTTATTTTCTTAAGTGGAAACAAATGATGATTATATTAGGAAACATCTCTTTCATCATTGAAGAGGTGGTGCTGCAGTCCGGTGATATAACCGTAGATGCCACTATGGAGACCTTGGCAATCGTGATCAGCGAAGGTAAGTATGATGAGTTCCTAAGAAAACTCAATCTACCACTAGAATAGCCATGTCCATCTCTAATGCAGTTAATATAGTCTTGAATGTCAATTCCATATCTGGCACATCTAAGCCTACCATTAGAAAGATCATGTGTATCTCCGTTGCAGTTAATCTAGTCTCCGAAATGGTTAATTCCATATCTGACACATCTAAATCTGCCACTGAAACAACTATATCTATCTTTGGTACGTACAATTAACAAAAGTTGCAGCCAGTTTGGACTTAACCTGGCCTCCACCCAGCTGCTAGATAGCAGCCAGAATAAGGCATCCTTCTCGCACAGAGTAAGTTGCCACTGGACATCCCGCTGGCATAACCAGTTTGCAAAAAAATCTTATCTCAACAACAAAGAAAGAAAGTAGGCTTCTTCAAAGCAACCTTAGAAATATGAACTGCAAAAGAAAAATGATATCGGTATGATCACCGCTGATGCTCCTGCTATTTCAGATTTGAGGGCGTATTTGACCATCAACATGGAATGTCAATTGTGAGCTTATAGTGAAAAAAATCTTCAGTTTTCAATAGATTATCTACTACAAAACAAACTCTAAAGTCGATTGTTACCATTTCTGAATAGTCTAAATGTTAAAGAAGGAGGGCTCTCTAAGGAGCTCGAGTTTTTGCCACTATTAATATGACTAGTCATGGAGAACAAGCTAGTGCCTTACCGGCATCACCATTCGGCTCCATACTATCATCTAATCTAGATTTTACTCCTGGAAGTAAAATTTTGGTCACAGAAAGACAAGGTGTATACCGCGGCACTTGAGCCCAAGCTCGTGCAAAGAGAGAAACAATACTATTTAATTATGATACCCTATCCGATCCTCACAAAGAGCCAATATCAGATGAAGATGATGCGAACTTTGCCTATGCGCCATCTAACACAAAGATTTTTTTTCGGGGACAACAAGTAGGCGTGTATATGTTTGGCGACAATAATGCAGCCTAACTCTAATAGCTCAAAGCACAAGAACAAGCCTCTAAAGCGCAGCAGGCTACCTTGGAGGTATATTAGCCACACTCTAGAAATTCAGGAATAACAAGTCGCCTGAGAGTGGGGGTAAGATCAACATCCATGAGAACAATTACGAACGTGAGGAAGACATTCATCTGAATCATGAAGTAGATTTACAGACCAACAACAACAACTCTAAAGACAATGATAAAGTTTTGGATTTGTTTGAGGTGGATCTAAGATTAGACTAAAAGTACAAGAAGCAAGTTGTAGCGATCGTCGGCTGGCAGGAGAAAGTCTTGGAGAACAAAATGATATCACTGGTTCTTATATTATGGGCTGCACAGTCATCAAGAGAGTCTACTTGGGAGTTTGAGAACGATATTAAGACAAAATATCCGTATCTTTTTTCATAATCAGGTATATGCTAATTTCAATTTGATTCCATATCCATACATGCATATATTTATTGCCATGTCCCTTAGTTTAGAAGTATGAGGACGAAATTCTTTTGTTTTTGTTTGGTAGATAGGATGTAATGTCCTAAATTGTTGTTGATTGTATCATTTTTCTTGGCTCTATCATACCAATTTAGAGCTATTGGGATCAAATTGGATATCGATATGACTTTTAGTAGGTATAACTTACAATTATTAACTCTAAATGACGTTCCGTCTTTTTGATTATGGTTTTTCTAATATTTATAATTTTTTTAAATTTTTCAGAATTTCCTAAAAAAATTTCAAATTTTACTAATTACAAGAATTTAAACTATTTTTATAATAAATTCGGCAACATATATCTCTAGTCTCTCATTTCGGATAACAACGAAATAATATATAGAAATTTTCTAGCATTTTTCACATTGACCATCGTATTATATCCTAAATTAATTTGGTAATATTTGAAAAATATTAATCAAAATTATAAATAATAAAATATTAAATAAATTGAAAATTACTTTATGTAATCTCCATTCTAAATTAAATTTCTAAGGACGCCCTCTGCACTAGGGGCGCACATTTGGCCCTCCCTTTATCAAGGTGGAATGGGAAAAATCAAGATCGCTTCTTTTAGAAAAGAAGCTCGTAAAGTAAGGTTTTGTTATTTACAAAATTGCCATCATTGTATAAGTTTCTTTAGTTTTTTCCCAATATTTTTTCACCCATTTCATTACTCTCACGCCATGGGCAGTAGGCATATATGCAGAGGAAAAATTTGAAGGATTTTCTTAGAGAAAAAAACTAATCAAGAAATGAAGTTGATATAAATAAATATATACTCTAATTCTACTCTCCGTTAATGTTAATAATGATTATGGTATAGTAGTCCAAAGCTATTGATCTTTATGGTTAATTGTTTCTTTTATATGGTTTTTTACTTTGGTTTTAGCTACTCAGTCCTATCTTGCTCTAAGCATGCACTATAGTGCAGGAAACATGTACTATAGTATATATTTCCTTTAAATTTTCCAAGTAAGTATGCAAACCAGAATTAATTACCATCACTTTTTTAGGTCCTTCATATTGGTAGACCAAAACTAAAACTTTATTTTATTATTATCTCTTTAATGGAACGCGGAGAGACTTTCTAACCAGCCGTTTAATGTCAAAAAAATATATATATATACTATTGCTATATAAGAGTTTCAACATGTTATATACCTTTTTTATAGCCATTATCCTGTGGCTTTAGGCACAAAATATTAGTTTTGGGATAATGATTGTTGTAATCCATTTGAGCTTACAGCTTAATATAACAAGAAGTGTCTGTTGATTCCAGGGTTTTGTTAGCAATAACAAAATAATGGCAAATAAATTTTAATTGCAATCAACTTAAATCTGTTTTTTTATAGCATATAAGTTCAAATCTAATATACAGAATGGTAATTATGATTCCACTACCCCTTTTTAACTTAATTATCATGTCAAGCAATCCATTATATTAGCCAGTAGGCTTTCGTACTACTTTCAAGAGAAAAGGAGCACTGTGGTATGAAACGAGAAAAAGAAAAAAGAAGTAGTGAAACATAGCATGCTAGGTATATGAATCCTGATGATTTAACGATTCAATGACTGAATGATTGAAAGATTTACGATATTGAATGTATACACAGTAATAAATGATTGTGCGATGATGTCTTTATAAGTCATTTGTACCATGTATTATAAACTCAGAAATGTGGAGAATCTACACGATGGATAAGAGGTATGTCGTATAAGGGTTAGTATAATCGTAAGGCCGAATTTTTTTTACTATAGCAGTCTGAGTGATATTAGATTATCGGGTGATGATTAATGCCCAGTATAGTATGTCTGTTACTGTAATAGTACAAGATATGAATGGTAATACCTAACGGTATAGTATTTTTCAGCACTATGTGATTGAGGTAGAGATCGGGTATGCAGGAGCACTTATGCGATGATGGAGAATAATACTATTTTATCCATTAATATAACTTTTATAACTAATGTGGTCGAGGACTAAGACTAGTAGAGTACAGGATCAAGATACATATAGTAATTATTTCATCATGTTTATTTATTCATATTTACTTACATACTTAATTTATATGATCTAGCATGTCCACATATACTAATATTTCAATACTATGTTGGTGTCTCTCTTTCTTTCCTCTAAGTATTACTTGTTGTGTTTAATCACTTGAGTTTAAAACCATAGTCTTGAGGAAGCAAAAAAAGAGCCCATAGGGATCAGAGATCCCTACTTCATTAGTCAAGTAAAGCATCCAGTAAGAGGTGGATCTAGTTTCAAAACTTATATATAGTGTTTATATTTCTTTGTCGAGTGATGTTTCTTCTTTTGATTCTCTTATTGTACATATCTAAAATAGTGTGTTCTTTTTATGTAATCAACCTTATATTTTATAAATGCAAACTTTAATTCAAAGTATGTTATTTATTTTATCTAATGTTGCAGTATTTACAATTATATCAAGATCTTGTGCTTATTGTATAGTGCACTGAAGATTTAAGTAGCGCCCTCCGTTATGGGAAGCAGTTGAAAAACATGAGCATTATAAACCTCTCACACGTTATTTAATTAGCTTACTATTATATTAACCATGGTGATGCTTTCACAAATGAGCAAGAGAGATATGAGGATTTCGACATTTTGTTATGTTGGAAATCATATGATAAAATTTATCATGTGCTTTCTATCATAACAAGTAATATACTAACAATATCAGCATCCACAGTAGTATCGAAATCTATTTTTAGTGTAGGTGGTTGAATGTTGACGGAGTGAATAAGTTTAATGGCGACAAGTATATTGGAGATATACGTATGTTTGAAGGACTGGCAAGATGTGGATGACAGAAATCATGGCTGAGCAAATAATCCTGATATAGAAAACTTAACAAATGATGTATGACAATGGAAGACGAAGACTTTAGTACGTACTTGGAGATGATGCATAATTTTATCTGTATATCTCATTTAGGACTCATAATACTCCATGAAGTAATATAAAAAATAAGTTAAGCGTGACAGTTGGGATCCTCCCTCTCCTTTCTTCGGGTATTCTTCGGGCGTTGTATAATATTCCAATGAGTTAATATAGAGTCAAATTATATTATTTGTAATAAAATTTATTTTTTAACTTAAGTTGATTGTTACTTCAATTAGCCATAATTGAACCAATTTTAGTTATATTTGCCAATTTTAAATTATTAACACCTTTTCATATTTAAAAATTATTGATAAATTTTGAAAACTTTCTATAATTTTTTTCTCAATTTTCTAACAATATTAATGATAAAAAATATTATTTTTAAAGGACTTTAGTTTAATTTTTTAATGAAATTTAAAAAAAAATTATAGCGAGCCAACCCCGCCCAGCACAGGTCTAGCCCATGTTTTGCTAGACCGGCCAGTGGGTCGCACTTTGGCTAGCTCCCAAGTGGAGCGAAGCATGCTCAGGTCGGCGTACCTCCGCTCCCTCCATTGGGCTGCACCTGGCCCGACCCGCTTACGACATGGGTGTGCCTAGGCATAGGCCATGTTGGACTGGCCCAGTTGCCAGCACTATGTAGTTGATCATAATCGGAATCCGATCGATTCCGATGAAGAGCCGACTGACCCTATCTTCTAACATGAGTGAGTATCTGTTAGTTTCAGCTCGGTTTTTGCTAATTTTGACAAAACTGAACTGAACTGATTAGCAATATAAACTGATTAGAATCAAATTTTGAATAAAAATTATTTAAAAATTATAATAAAGTTGTTTTAGTAAGTATATCTCTTCAATATATCCAATTTTGTTGAATATTTTATCTATAATATATAGTGTTTTTGCATATCGATTGCTTAATTCTTCAATAATATAATATAAATCTTGAAAACTTTATATTTTTATATTAGTTCCAAAAATTATTTAAACTACTTTGGTTTAGTCCCACAATTAGCTATTCCGTCCAAATACACTGTGATTCATAATTTTATTTTTAATTATATATATTAAATTACTTATATAAGTTAGAAAAGGCTAAAGTTAGGATACTTGCCGAATCTATTGATTTGAGGAAACGAAATCACTACTGCCGAACATGAGAACTGGGGGAGCAATCTAGGCGGGCAGGAAGTGCCTAGTGTCCGGGCCCAGCAGTGATGAGATCAAAGCAATGCCGCCGGATGTGCCTAGTGTCTTCTTCACTGACGGATGAGCAGCAAGCAATTTGTTGAGCTCCTTGAGGTTCTGGGTGTTAGTTTTTCCTCTTCCCGTGAGAATCGGTAACAACTGATTTGAGAAAGATAAAGATGAGAAACGGTAACAACCGATTTGAGAAAGATAAAGATGAGAGTCGGTGACAACCGATTTGAGAAAGTTAAAGATATAGTCCATGTATTCCACGATTTTAGGAACGAAATCACGTTCAAAACTGCCCCACGTTTTGTGCTTGGTGGAAAACGGCTCCGTGATGGACATAACCTATTTATACCGTGTTTTCTCCACAGGTTAGATCCATATGCCTTACAATCTCCTATAGTCAAAAATAAGCCATCTAATTGAGGTTGTGTGAGGTTTAGAAGCACCCAAACTGAAATTAAACACATTCCCTTGAGTGTTTTTACAGTTTGAACTGCAATGGCTGGAGGTATGAATTTCGATTCAATTTTTGCTTCTACTTTTAATTCATCAATGTTCATTTAGATCACTGAATATGTTTAGGATCGATTTATTTTAACATTGCTTTTAATTCATCAATGTTCATTTAGATCACTTAATATGTTTAGGATCGATTTATTTTAACATTTGGTATCAGAGCTTTGTTAAATTTTCATCCTCTGCCTTACTTTATTTTTTAAAGTTTCGATTATATCAAAATTGACATTTCGTTTTTCATTAAGCTGATTCAACGTTTTATCTTAGGCCTTTATGTATGATTTTGGGCTCAATATATATGTGTTATTTTGTTTTCTTATTGAATTCAAATACGTATATATATGTGTGTGTGTTTTTGTGATTTATTTTATGTGCTAAAATTGTTTTGTTGATTTGTATGTATAATTTTATTATTTTATTATACATACAATATTAAGTTAAATCATTTAGTACATCAAAATTTTAATTTTGTGTTTATATTGCTTATGGTTTTGTGCAATTTATATGATCATATTTTATGAATTAAATTAAATGTTGTGTGATACATATAATTTCAATTAATTAAGGAGTAGCCACAGCATCTTTAATTATGCAAAATTATATATTAAGTGTTTTAGGATCACATTATGATATTAATTGTGGTTAGTCATATTGAATATAATAGATTTTATCCCACAGGAATTTTTATTGTATTTGTATGATTAATTAGGATAAAATATCAAACTATATTTCCTAATTTACCCACAGGGATTAGGAAAAGGAACATAATTTGATAGTTTTATCATGAATTTAAGATGAATCAAATTGAATTAGAACTTTAACCCACAGGTAAGTTTTATGTCACTAGATTCATATTATACATGATTTTACATTGGTAGAACATGTTATATAGCCTCAAATTTTGTAACATGAGTATGAATGTTTGATTTATGTAGTACCTATGAATTTTTCTGATATGAAATGTGATATTCCTGAGCTCAAAGGTGACATTATAAAGTGTGGAAGGAAAGAATTCTCCTTCATTTAGGTTGGATGGACATTGATTATGCTATTCGGAAAGACGAACCACCTGCCATTACTGAGACCAGCATCCCTGATGAAGTTGATCTTTATGAAAAGTGGGAGCGATCTAATCGCCTCTCTGTTATGTTCATAAAGACGAAAATATATGCTGGTCTTAGGGGTTCTGTCGAACAGTATAACAAAGTCCGAGAATTGCTTAAGACTATTGGATGAACAATTCGTCACTTCAGATAAAGCAATGGCCAGCACCCTCATTATGCAGTTTTCATCCTTGAAGCTCACCGGCATTAAGGGTGTACGCGATCATATCATGCGCATGAGAGATATAGCGGCCCAACTCAAGACTTTGGAAGTTGAGATGTCCGATTCATTCCTGGTTCACTATATCCTTTGCACTTTGCCTCAACAATATGGCCCATTCAAGATCTCTTACAACACACATAAGGATAAATGGTCCATTAATGAGTTGCTGACCATGTGTGTTCAGGAAGAGGGCAGGCTACTTATGGAGGGAAGTGAAAAGAAAATCGTGAATTTGACGACTCCAGGAAAGAAGAAGAATGATCAGGCCAAGGACAAGGGAAAGGGAAAAATCCCTCCTCAAAATGACATTAAGAAGGAGATTGTGTGCTTCTTTTGCAAGAAAAAGGGGCACGTTAAGAAGTAATGCATCAAGTTCATGAAGTGGCTTAACAAGAAAGGTACTTAACTCTCACTTGTTTGTTATGAATCCAATATGATTGATGTTAATCATAACACATGGTGGATTGATTCTGGTTCTACGATCCATGTAACCAATTCATTGCAGGACTTGCAAGACCTGCGGAAACCAGTGGGAGTGAGCGAAGCATCTATTCAGGAAACAGGATGCCCTCACATGTGGAAGCCATTGGCACGTGCAGATTGGTTCTAAGTAGTGGTTTCATTTTAAATTTAGAAAAGACCTTTTATATTTCCAAATTTTCTAGGAATTTGATTTCAGTTTCCAGACTTGTATCAGTTGGTTATTTCTTTAACTTTTCAGACTCTGGTTTTAATTTATTTTATAAATTTGATGTTATTGGATATGGTACTTTGTCTAATGGTCTTTTTCTGCTTAATTTACAAATTGATGATAACCATACTACTATGCACGTTCATGAAAATGTTGGTACAAAACGATGTGTTGTAAATGAAGAGTCATCTATGTTGTGGCATCGGAGATTGGGACATATCCCCGTTGATAGAATTAAAAGGTTGATAAATGATGGAGTACTTAGTGCTCTAGATTTTACCGACTTTGAGACTTGCATAGACTGCATTAAGGGCAAGCAGACTAACAAGTCGAAAAAGGGTGCCAAAAGAAGCTCTGAATTATTGGAGATCATACACACAGACATTTGTAGTCCAGACTTGGATGCATACCGTGATTAATACTTCATCTCTTTCATAGATGATTACTCACGATACATGTATCTCTACTTGCTTAACAGTAAAAATGAAGCTCTAGATGCTTTTAAGGTTTTTAAAGCTGAAGTAGAGAAACAATGCGGTAAACAGATTAAGATCGTGAGATCCGATAGAGGTGGAGAATACTATGGTAGATACACTGAGAGTGGACAAGCGACTAGTCCATTTGCGAAGTTTCTTCAAGAAAATGGGATTGTTGCCTAATACAGTTTGCCTGGTTCTCCAGACCAAAATGGGGTAGCTGAAAGAAGAAACCGAACATTATTGGACATGGTGCGTAGCATGCTTGCCAACTCCAAGCTTCCTAACTCCTTATGGACTGAAGCTCTTAAGACGGCTGTGTACATATTAATCCGAGTTCCAATCAAGGCTGTACCAAAGACGCCTTTTGAGTTATTCAAAGGTTGGAAACCGAGTTTACGACATGTACGCGTTTGGGGATGTCCGTCTGAAATAAGAGTCTACAATCCATATGAAAAGAAGTTAGACCCAAGGACCATAAGTGGGTATTTCGTTGGATATGCAGAAAGGTCTAAGGGATACAGATTTTATTGCCCATCTCATAGCACTAGATTTGTGGAATCAAGAAATGCAAAATTTCTTGAGAATGACTTGATTAGTGGGAGCGATCAATCCCGGGGCACTGGTCCTGAGAAAGATCATTCAAATGCTCAGTGTGCCACTTCAAGCAACAAACTGATTATTGTTGTTAACAACACGCCTCGAGTACAAACGTGTATTGAAAGATCAGTCCATGAAGTTCCACAAGCTATTGAGCCTGATCCAGTAGATACTGAAGTTCAACAGATTCCTGAAGCTGTTGAACAACCTGCTGAATAACATGATCCTGCTTCACAGGATCATAATGATGCGGCATTAAGAAGATCTGCTAGAGTAAGAAAATCAGCGATTCCTAGTGACTATGTTGTGTATTTACAAGAGTCTGACTATAATGTTGGAGCCGAAAATGATCCTGAAACGTTTTCACAGGCCATGAGTTGTGAGAATCAAACTTATGGTACAATGCCATGAAAGAAGAGATGAATTCAATGGCATCTAACAAGGTCTGGGATCTCGTCAAGTTGCCTGATGGTGTAAAAACTATTGGATGTAAATGGGTCTTCAAAACAAAGAAAGACTCACAAGGCAACATTGAGAGACATATGGCAAGACTTGTTGCCAAAGGATTCACTCAAAGGGAATGAATCGATTACACGGAAACATTCTCTCCTGTATCTAAGAAAGATTCGCTTCGATTAATTATGGCATTGGTCGCCCATTTTGATTTAGACTTACATCAAATGGATGTGAAAACGGCGTTCCTTAATGGTGATCTAGAGGAAGAGGTTTACATGAAACAACCTGAAGGATTTTTTTCTAGTGGTGGTGAGCACTTGGTCTGTAAGCTTAATAAATCCATATATGGATTAAAACAAGCTTCACGTCAATGGTATTTTAAATTCCATGATGTTATCACTTCATTTGGTTTCGAAGAGAACGTCATGGATCATTGCATATACCAGAAGGTTAGTGAGAGTAAGATTTGTTTCCTTGTTCTATATGTGGATGATATTTTGCTTGCAACCAATGATAAGGGCTTGCTATATGAAGTGAAACAATTCCTCTCGAAGAACTTTGATATGAAGGATATGGGTGAGGCATCTTATGTCATTGACATTAAGATCCATAGGGAAAGATCTCGAGGCATTTTGGGTTTATCTCAAGAGACCTATATCAACAAAGTTTTAGAGAGATTTCGGATGAAGGATTGTTCACCGAGTGTAGCACCCATTGTGAAGGGTGACAAATTTAGCTTAATACAGTGTCCCAAAAATGAGCTTGAGCGGGAACAGATGAAAAACATTCCATATGCTTCAGCTGTTGGAAGCCTGATGTATGCTCAGGTCTGTACCAGACCTGACATTGCATTTGTTGTTGGGATGCTGGGGAGATATCAGAGTAACCCAGGAATTGACCACTGGAAAGCTGCAAAGAAAGTAATGAGATACCTTCAAGGTACAAAAGATTACATGCTCATGTACAGACGGACCGACAATTTGGAGGTGATTGGTTACTCAGATTCAGACTTTGCTGGTTGTGTTGATTCACGCAAATCAACATCTGGTTACAATTTTATGCTTGCCAGTGGAGCTGTATCTTGGAGGAGTACGAAGCAGACCTTGACTGCTCTTCCACTATGGAGGCCGAGTTCGTATCCTGTTTTGAGGCTACCTCACATGGTGTATGGTTGAAGAGTTTCATGTCGGGGCTTAGAATAATTGACTCAGTTTCTAGGCCATTGAAATTGTACTGTGACGACTCAGCTGCCGTGTTTATGGCTAAGAACAACAAGAGTGGAAGTCGCAGTAAGCACATCGACATTAAATACTTAGCTATCAGAGAACTTGTTAAAGAGAAGAAAGTGGTCATTGAGCACGTTAGCACTGAGTTAATGATTGCTGATCGTTTGACTAAAGGCATGCCACCAAAGAATTTTAAGGATCATGTAGCAAGAATGGGACTTGGTCCCGTGATGTAATTTCTATGGTACGTACATTTGATGCTTTTTCTTTTAATGAAACTCTTATTCAGTTGATGTTTTCTCATTTGTTTTGTGCACATTCATTTATTTTGAGAAATGTCATTAAGTTAGGACTTTGAATAAACATTGGGTTTATTCATTAAGTTTTATGGGGTTGAGAGACACAATCCATCGTAATACATGGAAGATAATACTCGTCATTAGAGGACCTATCGCCATGATTCATGTATTTTGTTTCTCATTATAGTGAATGATGGAATATATGGACCAAGTAGGAGAATGTTAGTTTTTCCTCTTCCCGTGAGAATCGGTAACAACCGATTTGAGAAAGATAAACATGAGAATCGGTAACAACCGATTTGAGAAAGATAAAGATGAGAATAGGTGACAACCGATTTGAGAAAGTTAAAGATATGGTCTATGTATTCCACGATTTTAGGAACGAAATCACGTTCAAAACTGCCCCACGTTTTGTGCTCGGTGGAAAACGGCTCCTTGATGGACAGAGCCTATTTATACCGTGTTTTCTCCTCAGGTTAGGTCTCTATGCCTTACAATCTTCTACAGTAAAAAATACGCCATCTAATTGAGGTTGTGTGAGGTTTAGAAGCACCCAAACCGAAATTAAACACATTTCCTTGAGTGTTTTTACAGTTTGAACTGCAATAGCTGGAGTTATGAATTTCGATTCAATTTTTGCTTCTACTTTTAATTCATCAATATTCATTTAGATCACTGAATATGTTTATGATAGATTTATTTTAACATTGCTTTTAATTCATCAATGTTCATTTAGATCACTGAATATATTTAGGATCGATTTATCTTAACACTGGGCTCTAAGCTGGCCCTTGACCCGCTTGAGCGAGTCGAGGAGCTCGGAGGCCCGGCCGTTGAAGTCCTCGGCACACTTCTTGAATTGTAGGTAGCAATTAGAGAACCAAGAGTGGATCAGGTGGCAGAGGGTGGCGTTGGGGGTGACAGCGTCGTCCCAAAGCTCCTGCATCATCATGGGGCAGGTGAGGTGGCCGAGGGAGAACCACTTCATGATGTTGGATCTCTCGTAGGTCTGGCCGGTACAGAGGTTGACCGGATCCAGTATGGGGTCCAGGATAGATGAACACCCTGGGATGTCATGCTCCGCCGCCCTATTGTCCCAGCTAGTTCGGTCCGTCCAAATGGATTAAAAAATTGACCAAACTCATTATGATATATATATATATATATATATATATATATATATATATATATATATATATATATATATATATATATATATATATATATATATATATATATATAAAAGTAAACGGAAAATTCATCGGCGGTGAAGGGAGTTCCTTCACCGTCGCTTAGGTGGCCCAATACAATTATTACACATGGCGCCACTCAAAAGGCGGTTAAGAGAGTTTTTTTATTTACTATTTTAAGTGGTGCAACGTGTAATAATTGTATTGGGCCATCTAAGCAGCGGTGAAAAAACTCCTTTCACTATCGGTGAATTTCCCGTTCTCTCTATATATATAGGGGTGTATGGCTATGGTTTGGATTCACCGAAAAAGAAAAAAAGAAAAATTAGACGCGGCTAAAATTATTTTTTGCCAAAGAAATCAAGGGTTGCTGCAATTGATTTTGGCCGAAGGGGAATTAAAAATTTGGGTGGTGGCTGCTTAATTTTTGGCTGGACAAACAAAAAAGAGAGGTGTTTTTTTTTTTTTTTTTGTTTGGCTGACAGGAAGAAACAGAAGGGGTTGGTCTTTTGCAGAAGCGTTTCGCTGAGGAGACGAAAATAAGGCAAGGGCTTTTTTCTGGGTCTTCTGCGGTCTGAAGCAAGAAGACAAGGAGTAGCGGTTGTAGCACACAAGAGGTTAGAGTTTGATTCTTGTGTAATTTTTTTGTAATTCCTCTCTTGTGTTTGAGAGCTAGAGAGTTGTAATTCTCTTTTGATACAGTGAAAGTTTTCAATAGTGTCCCGTGGACATAGACATATTGTCGAACCACGTTAAATCTGCATGTTCTCTATCTCTGCTAGTTTTCTTTTCGGTTAACTATTTGATTCCGCTGGTTATTGCATTTGTATTATTCCTATATTTTTGCTAACAATTGGTATCAAAGTCCTGATTCAGATCGGATTTTGCTCAGATCGGTTTATATTTTGAGTGTGAGTTATGGCGGAAGATAGGAAGGGAAAGATTGAAAAATTTAATGGGACAGCTTCTAATGGTGGAAGTTGCAGATGAAAAATTATTTATATCAGAAAATTTTACATCAACCAGTACTGTTTGGAGAAAAGCCAAAAAATATGACCGATGAGAAGTGGGAATTGTTAGACAGAAGGGTTTTGGCGCAGATTCGATTGTGCCTGACAAAGCAGGTTGTGTTCAACGTCTCCAAGGAGAAAACCACTTCAGATTTAATATCAGCATTGGCTAAATTTTATGAGAAGTCATCTGCTTCAAATAGACTGTTTCTAATAAAAAAGTTGTTTAACTTGAGGATGCCTTCTAATAGTTCAGTTGTTAATCATTTAAATGAATTTAACATATTATGGGCACAGGTTGAATCCTTAGAGTTTGTTTTTGCTGATTACATTAAAGCCTTGATATTTATGTGTTCGTTACCGGATAGTTGGAGTAATGTTGTTATGGCCAATAACAATGCTTCCAATACTACTCTTAAATTTGATAATGTTGTGAGTACTATCATGAATAATTAATTGATGACAAAAAGTATGGGTGAGAGCGTAGTTTCTACAAGTACTGCTCTGTTTGTTGATAATGACAGAAGGAAGAAAATGGGTAAAAATTTAAGTTGGGAGTCGAAGTAAAGAGAGAGATCAAAATCTAAGGGGAAATTCAAGAAAAAGTTAGTGTGCTGGAAATATAAGACAAATGGTCATATGAAGAAAGATTGTCCAAACAAGGACAAGGAGTGAGTGAATGTGGTGAATCCAACTAAAGAGTATGATGACTTGTGCTTGTCTGCTCATACAGAATCAAGATCAGATTTGTGGTTTATAGATTCAGGGGTTTCGTTCCATTGCACTGCTCATAGAGAATGATTTGATAATTATGTCCAAAGTGAATTGGGGCATGTGACTGTTGGTAATGGGCATAAATGCAAGATTGTCGGTAAGAAGACAATTCGGTTGAAATTGCACAATGGTGGAAAGTTGCTTTTACAAGAGGTCAGGCGCATACCAGATTTGAAGAAGAATTTAACATCTGTTAGCAAGCTAGTTGGTGAGGGTTATCAAATCTCATTTGAGATGAAACAGTGGAAGATCAGTAAAGGAGCAATGATAGTGGTCAAGGTTGAGAGAGTGGGAACTCTATATTTACTCTCAAACTTGATGGATCACGTTGTTTTTTTGCCACCGTGAAAAATGAGAAGGCTACCTTATGGTATCAGAGGCTCGGTCACATGAGCCAGAGCGGCATAAGGGTGTTGCAATCCAGAGGTATGTTGACATATATAAAAGATGCTAATTTTGATTTTTATGAGAACTGTGTGTTTGGAAAGCCGAAAAGAGTTAGTTTTATGAAGGATGGCAAAAAGATGAAAACCGAGATATTGGAGTTGGTGCATACAAATGTATGGGGCCTTCTTCGGCGAAGTCTCTTGGAGATAATTCTTATTTTGTTACTTTCATAGATGATACAAGTAGGAAAATATGAGCATTTACACTTAAGCAGAAATCTCATGCTTTCAAGATCTTCAAGGTATGGAAAGCTCTTGTTGAGAATGAAACATGTTTAAAAGTGAAATGTCTGTTATCAGAAAATGGTGGAAAATTTTGCAATAAAGAGTTCGATGACTATTGCTCTACCCACGGGATCAGGAGAGTGAAGTCTATACCGAGAACACCGCTGTAGAATGGAGTAGCTGAGAGGATGAATAGAACTATTTTGGAGCGAGTTCGGAGTATGAGACTGCATGCAGGTATGCCTTTGTAACTATAGGGAGCTGCTGTAGATACGACAGTCTATATGATCAATAGGGGTTCAGCTAGTAATTTAGATGGAGGAATTTCAGAGGAGGTGTGGTCTGGTAAGACTGTGAATTATTCATTCTTAAAGGTATTTGGTTGTATAGCATATGCACATGTAGATCATGAGATGAGAAAGAAGCTTGATTCTAAATCTCAGAAATGTGCATTTATTAGATACGGTGGCAACGAATATGGTTATCGCTTGTGGGATTATGAGCATAACAAGGTGTTTCGTAGCAGATATGTAGTATTCAATGAGGGTTGTATGTATAAAGATTAAATAAAAAGTAAGAGTGAGAAAACAGTTGAGAAAGAGCACTTAGAGCTGGATGAGCCATAGGATGTGATGAATTTCATGAATGAAAGAAAGAAAGAAATACCTACATCTGAAGGAGAAGAAATGGCTACACCTGATAATACACAAGTTTCAGATGAGACCGAACAAAAGAGAGAGTCACTGACTGAAGTAGATGGTTCCAGTTCTTCATCAGAGAGTGTTCCCACTTTGAGGAGGAGCACTAGGATAAGGAAGCCAACTCAAAAACTTTGTCTTCTTTTATATCATGTTTTGTATACTGATGTAGGTGAACTAGAGAGTTACTGTAACACTCACCTTTTTTCACATGATATTTTATTTTAATAATTTTAAAAGAAATAATAAAAAAAATCAAAAGATAAAAAAAAAAAAAAAAAAAGAGTGGAATAGGATCCCAATTACTAAATGATAAATAAATAGATTTTAGATTGATTATTATCTGATAATCTTATGAGGATTAATCTGATTTATTTAACAAAAATAAGAGATTCTAATGTGATTCATATCTGATAGAATAAGAATTTAAATAGATGATGAATCTAAATATAAACCTATTTTTTTATATTGGTTCTTATCCAAAAAAAAAACGGGGTATTTACTGGTTTGCCCCTCAAATCTTTAAATATTATGATTTTACCCCCAAAATCTTCATATTTATAATTTTGCCCTCAAATCTCATAAGTTACAACAATTTTGCCCCCTCTCTAATTTTTCCAAACACAATTAATTTTTTGACCATTTTACCCCTCATTTCCTCTTTTATTTTCCAACTCTTCTTCTTCTCTCTTCCTCCTTTCTTCTTATTTTCTTCATTATTTCTCCTCTCTTTCTCCTCTCTTCTCCTTCTCTTTTCCTCCTCTCTTCTCATTTTCTTCATTTTTTTACTCTTTCATGTCATGCATTTTCCTCTAGTTCACCAAATCAATTATCTCAAGTAAAAAAAGAGAAGAAAATAAGAAGAGAGGAGGAAAATATGAACATGAAAGAGTAAAAAAAAAAATGAAGAAAATGAGAAGAGAGGAGGAAAAGAGAAGAAGAAGATAGGAGAAAGAGAGGAGAAATAATGAAGAAAATAAGAAGAAAGGAGGAAGAGAGAAGAAGAAGAGGAGGAAAATAAAAGAGGAAATGAGGGGTAAAATGGTCAAAAAATTAACTGTGTTTGGGAAAGTTAGAGAAGGGGGCAAAATTGTTGTAACTTATGAGATTTGGGGGACAAAATTATAAATATGAAGATTTGGGGGGTAAAATCATAATATTTAAAGATTTGAGGGACAAACCAGTAAATACCCCAAAAAAAAATTAGTTATTTAGATTTCTTAACTAATAGGATCATATTTTTAAATATGTAATCCTCTTTAACTAAATAAGAAACCCAATCTCTTCCCACTTCTCATAGGCAGGGAGAGAAAAAGAAACAGAGAGAACGTACGTGAGAAAAAAAAGGAAAAAAAAAGAGAGAAAAATTTCAGCCAAAGAGAGACTTTGAGATTTTTCAAGCCTCCAATTTGGATCAGGGCCAAGGTGAGCTCTTTTGACTCACTGACATGCTATTAGCTATACTTATTTCTATAATTCTTGTTTTATTAAATTAAAATATAAACTTATGGATAGATACTCTTTATATAATTGTTTTATACACAATCTGTCATGGCATGCTAAGTTTCTTTTAAATTCATCTCATAAATTTTAATATGGTACCAAATTCAGAACAAATAAACTGTAACAATATTTTGACATTATCAACAGCTGGAAAAGGTGATATCTTGAGTTTTTGTACAAGCTACCAATTTCTATGATTTTTCTGGAATAATTATTGTCCTGATATCTTGCTTGTTTTTTCTGGCATAATCTTATAAATATAAAAGAAACAATTCTATTTATTTCCTATGCTATAGTTGCCTTGCTTTACAAAATAAATGAGTTTGATATCTATTAAAATTTTTCGGAGCCAAATAAGCTCGAAAAATACTGAAAACAAATATTTAAAACTTAAAACAATCTTCATAAAGTAGAAATCAGTTAGATATATTCGCCTACGATGACATCGATGAGCAACCAGAAATCTCATTCACCTTAAAAATAAATGTGAATGATTTTACCAGTAAAATATCAACCTGTTGTTTGGAAAATAAAGCAGAGAACCATCTCTAAGCAATTTTTTAGAATATTGGTTGATAGTCTTGGAACAAAATAAAAATAAAAATAAAAATAAAAATAGGAGGAAAAAAAATGTTATAGTTTTAAATTCAAAAAAAAATTGAATAGCCTAGACCAAGTACCGTACATTCTCATCTCTAAAATTAATCTTTCGGGTGAATATTATTTTTGTGTATTAGCTTGTCACAACTGCTACGTTTATTAAGGCAAACACGTTGAGCTAGCTTAAACATAAACATAAGTTTGACCTTTAAAATTAATTATTGTCTATCTTAAGGATTCACACTTAGCTAACCATGTTAAGCATGAACACAGAAATTTTCAAATGAAGCTACTGCATGCGAAAATACGATAGGCCAGGTGGCATGGAAATTTAGTCTAGATGGAGCAAACAACAACAACATGAATCCAATGTATGAATATGAGTGCTTCAGGGTAGTTTCATATATATATATATATATATATATATATATATATATATATATATATATATATATATATATATATATATATATATATACACACACACACACACACACACACACACACACATACACACACACACACACCCACCTTGCCAAGTGTGTATATATGATGTGAACTCAAGTGTTATTTCTTTTACTAATTGGTACTTGTGCACTTGGTATGCAAAAATACATATAAAACCAATTTGTCCATTTTCATTTATAACCATTAGACCCTCTCCTTAAAATTGCTTAGAGTTATTCCCAGTATGTCAATTTGCACCATGATTTTAATTAGCTTCATCTAGATTCAAGGAAATGCAAAATTTCTGATTCAAGTTCAGATGAATTTTTGTATCAACAGTTATTTAAAAAGAATAAAAGCATAAAAGCATAACTACTTCCAAGTTCATGAACTTTACACTATAAAAATATATATTAAGGTCATATGACATGACGGGAAAATCTCCATACTGACTATATATAGTCTTGCTACTCATTCTTAGAAGGTTAACATGGAATGCTTAATATACTACATCTTTATACTTCTACATGTTGAAAAGTCTGGCTAGCTACTATAAAGACCAAATTATTTTTATTTGAAAACTGAACTTGTTCATCTGTTATTAAGAGTTTTCAGCATTTTTCTATTTTGACAAGACTTTGTTTGCACCCATTGAAAAAGGAATAGCATGGTCCAAATAGTCCCACACTAGACTTATCAAATTTCATTTAAAGGAATATAATAGTAATCTTGCAACCCTGCTTCCATCAAGAGAAATTGTTGCTTTTTGTTCTAATCAATTAAAGTACAAATAAGCGTCTTCTGTGCTTACTAATGTAAGAACTAAGAAGTATATTTAGAAATATTATGATAGCTGTAAATTTTATGCGTGCCTCCTAACACCTGTGTATGGTAGGTCAAAGACACAACAGCAAGATAATATGTTATACTTCATGTTTCCCTCAATGACCGGTGAAATTGATCATTTTATTTCAAAAAGACCATTAATCCATTTTAGTTCTACCTTGTTTTAACCCTATCTATGTGGAACTATATGACATAAATTATTAAATTCTAAATTTTATTATTATCATTTTATGTCTTGAATAAGAAGTTAAACTATACTGATTGGTACTTTAAATTTTTATACATTTAATTAATATTTTTATCTAAATTCACGTGCATATTCTTATAATATCAAATATGATTATTTTCTGATGGACTTCATATGCTTATATATTCCAAAGATATACATATAATCCAAAAAGCTATTTTATAAGTTTTAGTTCATTTATTTTTTATTTATATACTGAAAAGAAAAGGAAGATAACACTGATATGAAATATGACAAGATACCGTATAAATGCAACCTGTTAATGTATATGATTGGTGACAGATAATTAACTATTATACTGTTATATTGTTATTCAATGTTACTGTTATTGTTACTATACACTGAATTTTAATGATTATCACCAATCTATATACTGAACTGAATTTACTGAAATCACCAATTGATACTGAAATTGATAATTAATACCGAAATTGATACACACTGGGGTTTTGGAAAAAATTAGGGTTCATATGAATTTTGATGGTTGGACGTAACTGAGCCACTGTTTCCCATTTTGGGAGGATCGAGATAGGTTCCGATCATTACTGCGCCACTGTTTTCCATACGAGAGAATCGGGATAGGCTCCGATCATTACTACGCCACTGTTTTCCATACGGGAGGATCGGGATAGGCTCCGATCATTACTGCACCACTGTTTCCCTTTATGGGAGGATCGAGATAGGCTCCGATCATTACTGTACCACTGTTTTCCTTTTTGGGAGGATTAGGATAGGTTTCAATCAAATTTTACTATTCTATTTTTTCGGGGGTAGACGGGAATGCGTACAGACCAACCAAATTCACATTTTCCTAAATTTTCAAATACCATAATTAAAAGACGTCAATTGAAAAGAAAAAAACTAATGATAACCATATAAAACATTCAAATTTGAGACTGCGTACCTTTTATTTGTATATAATTGTACATGATATTGAGACATTATTTTTTTTTTGTGTTTTACTATTTATCACTGGATCGCTTTGCTGACGATCCTGGTTATGCATGATAAGATGCAGATCTTTATGGGGAGATAGACCCGTTACAAATCAGGCAAGATTTTTGACTTACTTTCACGAGCAGGGAGAGCTACAAGATTGACGGCCTTTCTAGTTTATTTTTTTTATTAAAGTTATGTAAGGAAGAAAAATATTATTGTAACTAAAAAAAAATCATTGTTTATATTTTGCCCATATTTCCGCTGTAATATGATTGTAATATTTACTTAGGCTTGTTGAGTTATCATTCGACGCCGAACATTTTCAGCTTCCACACTACAGAAAGTGGGGCGTTACAGTTACCAAGAGGCTATGTAGGATAAGTTTCATATTAAGTGGGAGTAAGCCATGCGTGATGAGATATCTTCTTTGGAGGAGAATCATACATGGAAATTGGTGAAGCGACCGGAAAAGATGAAAGTATTGCATAATAAGTGGGTATACAGAGTGAAACATGAGGCAGAGGGACACAAAGATACAAGGCTAGAGTTGTGGTAAAGGGATTCGGTCAGAGGAAAGGTATTGACTTCAACGAGATATTTGCACCAGTTGTGAAGATAACTTCTATCAGAATAATACTGAGTATTATGGCTGTGAAAGGATTGTATTTAGAGCAGCTCAATGTGAAGACTGCTTTCCTTCATGGTGATTTGGAGGAGAAAATATACATGGAATAGTCGGAGGGATATGAAGTTAAAGGAAAGAAGAATTGGGAATGTCGACTGAAAAAGAGCTTGTATGGGTTGAAATAAGTGCTGAGGCAATGGTACCTGAAGTTCAACAAGTCTATATTGATTCGGATTTTGCCAGATGCAATTCATATCATTGTGTATATCTACAAAATTCTAAGGATGGTAACTTTATCATACTTACTTTTTATGTAGATGATATACTTGTGGAAAGTTCATGCATGAAGAAAATCAATGATCTGAAGAGAAAGTTAGTAGGGAGATTCTCTGTGAAGAACATGGGTAAGGCGAAATAACTTCTTGGGATGCAAATTACTCGAAATAAGAAAAATAAGAAATTGTGGTTATCTCAGGAAGAGTATATCAAGAAGGTATTGGAGAGATTCAATATGGAGAATGCAAAACCGGTAGCTACAATTCTTGGTAGTCAGTTTAAACTGTCAAAAAAGAAATGTGCTAAAACAGATGAGGAGATGAGACACATGGAAAATGTGCCTTATTCATCGGCCGTTGGGAGTCTCATGTATGCAATTAATGGTGAGTATAAGACTAGATATTGCACATGCAGTGGGAGTAATGAGTAGATTCATGAAGAATCCTGTGAAGGAATATTGGTAAGCAGTGAAGTGGATTTTCAGGTATTTGAAAAGTACTTCAAAATATTGTTTTTGTTTTAGGGGTAATAATATTGATGTGCAAGATTTTGTGGATTCAGACCATGCGAGTGATAGAGATAATGGTAAGAACACCACATATTATGTCTTTACTGTATGAGGGACAGCGGTAAACTAGATTTCAAGATTACAATCAATTATTACTTTATTTTCGACAGAAGCTGAGTATGTAGTAGCTGCAGAAGTAAGTAAGGAGTTTATTTGGTTGCAACGAATGATGAATGAATTGCGTTTTGATGGAGTATATTGCAGGTTGTTCAGTGACAGTCAGAATGCAATTCATCTTGCTAAGACTCAGCGTATCATTCAAAAACTAAACATATTCACTTGAGCTATCACTTCATTAAATCCTTATTGGAGAATGATCAATTAAAGTTGGAGAAGATTCTGAACAGAAAGAATCCTGTAGATATGTTGACAAAATCGGTTGATGGGAAAAATTTAAGCTATTGTTCAATTTTGGTGCATTTGTGTTGAATGCTGGAATTGAGACTTTGAACAATCGATGTAAAAGATTTGGATGCTAGGATTAACATGTATAGAGATAACAATTTTTGCAATAGGTCTCCAAGTGGGAGATTGTTGCTAATGGAGCCCTATTGCCGCAGCGGGTTCAATCCACCCAAACGGGTCCAAAAGTCAGCCCAAACCCATTATGATATATATATATATATATATATATATTGGGCAGTGGCTGCTTAATTTTTGGCTGGACGAACAAAAAAGAGAGGTGTTGTTTTTTTTTGTTTGGCCGACAGGAAGAAACAGAAGGGGTTGGTCTTTTGCTGAAGCGTTCGGCTGAGGAGAAGAAAATAAGGCGAGGGCTTCTTTCTGGGTTTTCTGCGGCCTGAAACAAAAAGACAAGGAGCAGCGGCTGCAGCACACAAGAGGTTAGAGTTTGATTCTTGTGTAGTTTCTTTATAATTCCTCTTTTGTGGTTGAGAGCTAGAGAGTTGTAATCCTCATATAGTGGAAGCTTTCGATCATGTCCCCGTGGACGTAGGCACATTACCGAACCACGTTAAATCTGCGTGTTCTCTGTCTCTGCTATTTTTCTCTTCGGTTAACTATTTGATTCTGTTAATTGTTACATTGGTATTATTTCTATATTTTTGCTAACAAGCTCGTCAATCATTTTGTTCAGGTCCACCTTCTCGCAGGCGGCGGTGGTAACCGGACCACATCCGCCTCCTCCGCCTAGGATCCCGTCTTTGGCTGTTGTCTCCACATCGATGACTTGGGTCACTGGGTCAAGCTTCATTTTGATTGGAAATGGCATCAAAATCTGGTCTTGGTGAGAGAGAGAGGGGAGAGAGAAATTTGGGAGCTCAGAGACCTCTCTTTTGACTCGATGCAGAGACCATCGGCTATCCTAAACTCCTAGTTCTGCTAGACAAATCAGGCCATGGGAGATAGTTAAAAGTTTGGTTTTGGGAGGGAGGATTTAGAAAAAACAAGTTAGAGGGAGAAGAGAGAAGTTAAAATTACAGGGAGGAGAGATTATGAATTGAAAATTTAGGATTTTCTTATGATTATTTGAAGAGAATATGGAGAAAGAAAGAGAGATAAGATAAGGATTGAACCCATGAGGAATAAAGAGGAAGCAGGGAAAGAGAAAAAAAAGAAAAATTAACAGTCATTTCTCTCTATTTTAAGTTCCGATCATGAAGGTATAACTGGGAGAGAGTGACAAAAAATTAACGTTCTTAATGGAACTGATGCAGGAGGTCTGACTAGGAGTAACTTAAGTATTTTTTGGGAATAATAAAAAATAGGTGTCTTTACATATCTGTCTCTTACATCTTTAAAAATTAGAATTTAGTCCTCCAAATCTTCATATTTATAATTTAGTCCCCCAAATCCTTTAATTTATCTCACTTTAGTCCCCTAGCCATATTTTTGGTCCGAATTTTTCGTTATATTCTTAAGTTATTTCACTTTACTCCTTCCTTTCCTCTTCCTCATCTTATTGAGTTTCCCTCTCCATTCTTCTCCTCTCTCTCTTCCCTTCCAGTTCATTTCTAAAGTGAAGTAACTCAGTGAGCCCAATAAGAACAGGGAAGAGAGAAATACGAGAAGAATAGAGAGGAGAACCCAATAAGAAGAGGAAGAAAGGAGGAAGAGGAAAGAAATGACTAAAGTGAAGTAACTCAGAGATATAATGGGAATTCAGGCAAAAAATATGACTGTGGGACTAAAGTGAAGTAATTTAAAGGATTTGGAGGACTAAATTATAAATATAAATATTTGAGGGACTAAATTCTAATTTTTAAAAATGTAAGGGATAGATATGTAAAAACCCCTAAAAAGTATGAAGTTTCCTGGATCTATATTATATTATTAAAAAAATTAAGGGATCGATATGTAAAAACACCTTATATATGTGTGTGTGCGCGCGCGTGAGAAAAATGGAAATGAGTTGACAGCTCACGCAAGTTATTTGAGCCGCAGTTCTTTTCTACTATATCCAATAAAAAATTTTGGATTATGATCTTAATCTTTTAGCGTTCACTCATATCCAATTTTTTTTGTTTTAATTTTGATTTGATCTTCCATCAAGTTGACACAAATTTTAACTGTTTTCAATTAATAAACATTTTGTATTCATTTGATAAAAGTGTAAACGAGCTCCAAAATTCATAAAATTTAATTTTATTAAATTTAAAGGAGGTAGAGATCCTAATTCTAAATTTTTTTTGAAGAAAACCTATTGGATTACTGTAATTTTGATACTAGCTCACATGATTTTTCCTAAGCTGGCGACTCACTTATGTATTATATATATCTATATATATATATATACAATTTTTAAATAATTCGGTCGGTTCGGTTCGGTTTCGGTTTTCAAAGCTTGATCAAAAACCAACAGAACTATTTCGATTCGGTTCCGTTTTGCTTATTGGAGTCAATTTTGATTAATTATTTCAATTTTAATCGAACTCTGCTCTTCCATATCTTTCTTATATATGACTCTCATCGATTTTATTTTTTGAACTATGTAAAACTCCTACCAAATTTGATTAGAATTGATTAACGTGATGGAAGTTGACTTGCCTTGTACATCCTTATCTGGTACTTGATGGTGACCCGAAGGCGGTATTTTCCATGCTCACTGGGAAAGAGGAAAGAGTAAAAAGCTATTGTTTCCAAGTTTCCAACTACAACTTAGAAGGGTTTACAAGGGGTGTTTCCAAAAGAGCACACCACTTTTCCTAGTTAACCCACTATCTAATGTAAGACACTTAAAAATTGGGCTCACTAGGAAAAATGGTATGCTACTTTTGAAACTCCCTTTACAAGCTGTAGTTCGCATTCTATAGTTAAAACTTAGAATAAACTAAAGCTGAAGAACTTTTTAAATCAATTTAATTTAATTTTGATAAATGTAAGATGGTATAATGATTAATTGACGTTACTGGAAATCGAATTTGAGGTCATTCTTTTGAAAGTATGGAGTATTATCAGCTGAATTAAGCTGCTTTCACTCCTTTCACTCCTCAACATACCTTAATTAGCTTTTTTATGAACTGTAGTTGGACCTAATTTTTGAAAAACTTTAGATATACTAAACTTTGAATAACTACCAAATAGATTTAATTAGCACTATATGAAAATAATTCATCCGCAACTAATTATAACTAAAAAAACTTAACTCAAAATCTGATTCACACAAGTGCAATTCTTTTTTCCTCCTAGCAAAAGTAGGAAGAGATTAAGAATTTGAAACTCACTTGCACTGCGGCTACTGTTAACAAAGGAAAAATTGAGAGCAGCCGGCTAGGGGTGTTTATCAGGCCGGGCGGCCCGTTGGGCACGCCCGGCCCGGCACGTGCCGGGCACGCGCCCAGCACGGCATGGCTGAGCCGTGCCGTGCCGGGCACGGCCCGGCACCCCGAGGCTGGCCGTGCCGGAGGCACGGATCGGCCCGGCACGGCCAAAATTTTTTTTTTTTTTAAATATAGCCGTTGGGGGAAATTGGGGGGTTTTACAATTTTTTTTTGCAAATAGCCCCCCAACGGCTATTTTTATAGCCATTGGGGGGGGTGTTTTGCAAGTTTAAATCAAGTGATTAAGAAGTCTAAAGCAAGCAAGTCTCCCAAACAAGATCCAAGCAAGTTTTCTCATTGAAGCAAGGTTTTCTTCGTTATTTCGGTTTCCAGCTTCATCTCTCTAGCTTAGATATTTCACTCTCTCTCTCAAATAGTTCACCGGTTAACATGTATTTATAATTTAAAGTTTTTTTGAGAATTTTAATTCGTTTTTTTTCAGGATTTTATTAAAATAGATCCACACTCGTCTGACGATTCTTGCTCTATAGCTATTCAGTATAAAAATGTAATAAATACTTTTAATGAAATGGAGTCACCAATGTATAGTTTAGATAATAATGAATGGCACCAGTTGCATTGCATTTCTAAGTTTTTAGACAAATTTAAAAATGTAAGTAGAACACTGTCAGGAACTTATTACCCAACTACACGCATTGCATTATATTATCTAACCGAAATTAGTTCGGTTTTTAATGAATGTAGAAATCACCCTATACTTGAAAGTATTGTTGAACCTATGGAAATTAAATTTAATAAATATTTTAAAGATTTTCCATACTTATTATATTTTGCAACTGTTGTGGATCCCCGTTGCAAGTTAAATGGACTTGAAATATTAATAGATTTATTTTATACAAATATGTCTTATGAAAATAATGTGAGCGATTTAGTTAGTGGTATTAAAACATATTTAGATATTATGTATAAAACATATGAAGATATGTATGGTGTGCCAACACAAACTACAAAAAAACTATCTACTAGGGAAATTTGTAATCCAATAATATCATCTGTATTTCACAGAAAAAGGCAAGACAAACTAGTACATATTTTAATGAATTACATTATTATTTAGAGAGAGCTAACTATAAAGATAACGCATCCCTGAAAATTATGAATCTTTTGATATTTTGGCATAGTGGAAATCACAGGAAAAACATATCCCGTGCTTTCCAACATGGCCCGCGATCTACTAACTCCTCCAGTGTCTATTGTAGCATCGGAGATTGCTTTTAGCGCATATGGTAGAGTGCTCACAGACTTGAGAATCTCAATGGCGTCGGACACATTGGAGATGTGTGTCTAATTGAAGGATTGGTATGACGCAGAAGATAGGGAATAGACTTGACTAATGAAGTTGTATTAGAGACCTTAGACTTACCAGAAGAAAATGAAGCATGATTAAGCGTATTTAAATTTGTAAGGATTTTCATGTATTTTTAATTTTTTTTTGTAATTTTTAACTCATAAATCTCTTAGAAAATATATTAAGAACAAGTTGATGGTGACGGTTAGGGTCCTCTCCCCTCTCTTAGGGCTTTGTATAACTTCTAAAGAGATTTATAGAGCAATTATATGAATGTAATGAGATTAAATATAATATAATATTTGTTTTTATTGTTATTACTTCTTGTTAAATCTAGTTAAATGAAGCTATGTTTTCTCCTTATTTTTTTTTATTTTTAAAAATCATAGGCCGGTCCTGCCCGGCCCGAGCCCGGGCCCGCCGTGCCGTGCCGGCGGGCCGAGCCCGGCCTAGGCCCGGGTGGCCGTGCCGGCAGGACTACAGCCAGCCAACAAAACATGAGCATTCTGAATCCTAACATATTTTAAATTGTAAACAACCTATATAATTAATAATGGAATTAATAAGTTAAACTTCAAAGCCGCCAAAATAGTCCCCACCGGTATACGTGCTAAAGTTAATAATGTAGTTCATTGTTTATTTTGGCAGAATGTGCAGCATTTTTCCTATAACCTATTGGATGGAGCAGGTACGGCTCCAACAAGCAGATGCTGAAGTATTCTATTCAAAAATTAAAATTATTAATTTTTTAATTTAAAATTTTGAATTGTGCATATCAAAAAGATTATTTTTTGATATGTCTATTCTCATTCTTATATAAAATAGAGCTTTCCAAAGAACGTTAGATTTTACTCTGACCATCATTGACTTGTATATTTACTCAAAAACAAGAGTAAATAAGATATAAATCACCATTACCTATGAAAAAGAAATCAATCCAAGTCTCAAAGTAACTTATGGCAACAAATCAGTAACCCTAATTAATAAAATAAAATTGTTTCGGCTTGTTTCTACCCTCATTCCATCTGAATAAAATTCTGAGCCGAATATAAACCTAAATGCTTCTCAGGTATCTGAGTACTCCAACCTACCCTTGCCGTCAAATTAGCAGCCCCAGGTCCCGTGCTGTTAAATTCCCCATAAAACAGGGTGCTCAGTGCAAAATCTCCAACCCAATTCAACCACCCTTGGGGACTAACGATCACCTCCAAGTAACAGTCGATGAACACAGTCCTGGAGTACTCCTTCCAAGGCCTCCCCAGATAGTTTCGGTGAACCTTAGGGTTCTGGTAGTAGTACTTCATGTACTCAGCGCTGCCATTGATGACACAGTTGTAGAATACGAAGCCCGTCGACTCTGCCGGGTCGGTCCGGCCGTGCGCTGTGACGGCGTTGGCCTCGCCCTTGTCCGGGTTGAGCTGGCGGGGGACGATGAGGATGAGGGAGTCCTGGAAGAGGGCAGCACCATTGCCGAAGATGAAGTCGACGGTGCCGGAGATGATGCAGGATTTGTAGAGCTGGCGGAGGGCGCGGACGTAGAGGGTGTCCTGGTGGCCAGTGAATTCGACGTTCTCGATGATGGAGCGGTCGCTGTCGGACCGAAACGCAACGGCTTGGTGGGCGACCGGGCCGGCAGTGTTGCTGATGGTTAGGTTCGCAGCCATGAAACCGTCTCCCAATACTCCTGTGATGATTTAGAAAGTTGCGTAAATCTATTTGGACATCTGAGGGTGACATGAACACACAAGCATAGAACACTTTCTTTGGCCAAGTATGTAGTTATCTACAATATATGTCATTGTACATCAACCCTTATGTTTTTATCAATCTGCGAATTCTCCATCTACAAATAGGCATGCAAAGAGAGAGAATCATATTAATGAGAGAGGTAGAGAAAATTTATTCATGTAAGAGACTTATCTCTCTCTTCCTTAGTGTTTGTGCTTAGATTTCAAAAGTAAAGTGTTTTGAGATACGTTTAAAGTATGTGCTCTGACTAAGAATTTTGGGACGTTCAAACATGTATTTAAGAATTTAATTTCTTATGAACTCTCGTAAATTTCATAAATATATAAAATAAAAATATATCTCAATTTGGAGAAAGAAAAAAACACAGGAAAGTGTTGGAATGAAGAAAAATTATTGGGTATTTTTATCTACTCCAAAATATCTTGAATTAGGTTCTTCTAAAAAAAACAGTCCATGTGTTTGGGATATGTTAAAAATAACTCAAACACTTATTTAAAAACTCACAATCAAACATTCTTATACATACTTCATACACATTACTCCAAAATGCTCCAAAATACTTCAAAACTAATCTCTCAAGCACAACCTTAAGTTATCTGGAAGTTTTTTCTTGTTAGGTTCACTAGTTTTTGGCATAGTGAGATTAGAATGTAATCAATTTATATTCTCCATTATTTTGATTAGCATGGGTTTTGATTGCCTACCACTTATTTCATTATTTTAATACTAAATATTTGTCCAATTTTAGATGTTTCTTGTGTAAATTTTTTTTTCTGCTCTAATAACTAATATATTTTATAGCATGTCTCAATATGTCATCAGCAATCCAGTTTAACATTTTAAAATAAGATGGCATATCTTAGGCAATGGTAGATCAAGATGAACGTCATATTGACTAATAGAGGCTAAATAAAGCACTTGTTGGAAAGATCAAATCATATTGATATGAATGATGAAGCTTGAGAAGAGTTGAATTCAAAGACCCTAACCACCATTCAGTTATGCCTGATGGAAGAAATTCTTGATATGTTTTCTTCTAATAGTATGGTCGTTTATTATAGCAGTGACTTCAAGATTATTATCATAAAAAGTAATTGACGAATCATTTGATTATGAAGCAGTATCTCTTTGTTCTTCATATGGATGAAGGTACACCAGTCAAATTTTACATTACTGTGCTTATTACCTTCTTTGCATAAACGACTCAAAATATGTTGAAAGGTAAACTTAATTAAAAGTTTTAGGGTTTTCAAGATTCATGTATGTGTGAAGGGTCACCTTGGGAAGAGATAATTTATGAATTTGAGTTTCCTATGCTTTAGTTAATGTGTTCATGTATTTGGATTTTCTATGAGCATTTAAAGTGGTTCACGTATGGGGGATATTCATGTATGCTAAAGTCTTATAAATACCTATATGAGTGTTGTGTTTAGAAAGAGGTAAGAGCCAAAAGAAAATATATAAAAATCTCATTCTCAAGTCTTTTCATAGTTTTCTTCTCTCTATAAACCTCTCCTATATTTTCAACAAACTGGTATCAGAGTCCAAGTTTCGTGATTCTGGTGATGACCACTTCTACTTTTCCATTTCAATTCTCTCGACTAACAAAAGAGAATTATGAGAATTGGTGCATCCGTATAAAGGCTTTGCTTGGTTCCCAAGATGTGTAGGAGTTCGTGGATAGAGGTTATGACGAGCCTCGTGAGGAAGTTACGTTGACTCCTATCCAGAGGGAGACTTTGCAAAAGATGTGAAAAAAGAATCAATAAGCTCTCACCCTTATCCATCAATGTTTGGATGAAGCCATGTTCGAGAGAGTGGCTAATGCGACCACCGCCAAGCAAGCATGGGAGATCTTACAAAAACTCCAATCAAGAGATTGATAAAGTTAAGAAAGTGCACCTTCAATTATTGCGAGGAGAATTTGAAGGCCTACGGATGCAAGAATCCGAATCTATTGCAGATTTCATTTCGAGAGTATTGGCCATAGTCAACCAAATGAAGCAATATGGAGAAATATTGGAGGAAGTCCGGATCATTGAGAAGATTCTTCGCTCGTTGATTTCAAAGTTCGATCATATTGTTATCGCCATTGAAGAGTCCAAATATTTTGAGACTATGACGGTTGATCAAGTTATGGGTTCTCTACAAGCCCATGAAGAAAAAATTAATAAGAAAGAAGACGAGCCGATTGAGCAAATTCTAACCACCAAGCTCTAGGTGAAAGAGAAAGAGGATGATCGTGAGAAAAGTCAACAAGAAAGAGGACGTGGATAAGGCCAAGTGAGAGGAGGAAGAGGAAGATGTGGACATAGCAACAAAAACTCCAACAATGATGAAAAAAGCAAATCCTCAAGAAGACGTGATAGAGGAAATTACTCAAGGCAAAATAAGTCCAAACTTTGATGTTACAATTGTCAAAAGTATGGTTACTATGCTAAAGAGTATTGGAGTGTACCTAGTAATGTTGATGACAAGGCCAACTATGTTGAGAATAAAGAAGAGGATGCTACTTTGTTGCTAGCCTTATATTGACAATGCGGCGAGCAATCATATGTGTGGAGATAAAAGCAAGTTTGAGGAGTTTGATGAGTCGATGACTGGTTTTGTCACTTTTGGGAGTAACTCTAAAGTTCCAATTAGGGGTAAATGTACGATTTTAATTCGTATGAAGAATGGTGGTCATCAATTTATAAGTAGTATTTATTATGTTTCAAGTATGAAGAATAATATTTTGAGTTTGGGACAACTTTTGGAGAAGAACTACGAGCTTCATATGAAAAATCGTAGTCACTTATTTCAAGATGATCGGGAGAATGTGATTGTTAAAGTGCCTATGACAAAAAATATGATATTTTTGCTTGATATCCAAACTGATGTTGCAAAATGTCTCAAAGTTTGTGTTAAAGATAATTTTTGGTTTTGACATTTAAGGCTTGGGCATGTGAACTTTGAAGGTTTAAATTTGTTAGCTCAAAAGGAGATGTTAAAGAGATTATTGTTCATTGACCAACTAAATCAACTATGTGAAGGGTGTCTTGTTGGCAAGCAATTTCAGAAGAGTTTTTAAAAAAAAAACTGCTTCAAGAGCACATGAGCCACTTCAAGTTGTTCATGCCGATGTTTGTGGGCCAATCAAGCTATCTTCATTTGGTAAAAATCGATATTTTCTACTCTTTATTGATGATTTTAGTAGAAATACTTAGGTTTATTTTTTGAAAGAAAAATCTGAAAAGTTTGGTATTTTCAAAAAATTCAAAGCTTTTGTAGAAAAAAAATTATTATATTAAGTTCTTGAGAACCGATAGAGATAATGAGTTTATTTCTAACGAATTTAATGAGTTTTGTGAAGCAAATAATATCAAGTGGTTCTTGACCATATCAAGATCTCATCAACAAAATGGCATTGTTGAAAGAAAGAATATGAGTATTCTCAATATGACTCGAAGCATGTTGATAACAAAGAAGATGCCAAAAGAGTTTTGGACAGAAGCGGTTGATTGTATGATGTATTTATCCAATCGGTGTCTAACAAGAAGCCTATTGGACAAGACTCCTCAAGAAGCATGGAGTGGAAGAAGGCCAAGTGCATCCCATTTGAGAGTCTTTGGAAGTATTAGTTATGTGCATATACCCGATCAAGGGAGGTCAAAATTTGAAGATAAAAGTAAGAACCATATCTTCATTGGGTATGATCAACGTTTTAAGGGCTACAAAATTTATAATCTAAATGTTGGCAAGACAATCATTAGTAGAGATGTTGAATTCGATGAAGAAGATGCATGGAATTGGAGTATTGAAGATAAAGAGAGAGATGATTTCTTTCCAATTCTTAATGAGGAGGAGTAAAGAGAAGAAGTTCATCAAGATCCAATGGCACCCCTTCAATAACCAATCAATTCAAGTACACCTTCTACATCTTCTTCAAGTCCATCAACTTCATCTAGTGGTACCTCAGATGAAAGGCAACCAAAAATGAGAAGTTTTCAAGATCTTTAGGAGGTAACAAAAAATTTAAGTGAAGATCTAACACTTTTTTTGTCTCTTTGCCGATTGTAAATCTATAGTGTTCGAAGAAGCGGTGAAGGATGAGAAGTGGAGAATTGTTATGGATGAAGAGATCAAGTTAATTGAGAAAAATGATACTTGGGAGTTGGCAACTGTGTAGGAAGGTGAAAAGTCCATTGGTGTGAAATGGGTTTTAAAGAAGAAGAAGAATACTAAACGAGAAGTGGAGAGATATAAGGCAAGATTGGAAGCCAACATCTTAAATTGAATATGGTGACGTCTTTGCAACCGTTACTCGATTAGAGACCATTCGAATGATAGTCTCACTTACGGCTCAAAAGAAATGGAAGATTTATCAAATGGATGTGAAGTCGGCTTTCTTCAATGGCATTCTTAAAAAAGAGGTTTATATTAAACAATCTTTAGATTATGTGATCAGAGGCGATGAAGACAAAGTACTGAAGTTAAAGAAAGTTTTGTATGGTTTGAAGAAAGCACCACGAGTATGGAATAGTCAGATTGACAAGTATTTCCAAGAGATTGGATTTACCAAGTGCCCACATGAATATTCTCTCTATTCTAAGGTGCGTGAAAATAGAGATATTTTATTTGTTTGCTTATATGTTAATGATTTAATTTTTATGGGTAATAATCCAAATATATTTAGAGAATTTAAGCAAACAATGCCAGGGAGTTTGAGATGACTGATATTGGTCTCATATCTTATTATCTTGGCATTGAGATCAAGCAATCGGATGATGGGATTTTCATTTCTCATGAAAGATTTGCTAAGGAGATCCTTAAAAAGTTCAAAATGGAAGATTGTCAATTCGTGAGCACTCTCGTTGAATGTGGACTTAAATTGTCTAAGAATGAAGAAGGTGAGCAAGTAGACTCCACGATCTTCGAGAGTCTAGTTGGAAGTTTGAAATATTTGACTTGCGCATAACCAGATATACTTTTTGGAGTTGGGCTTATTCGTCGGTTTATGGAGACACTAACAACACATTTCAAAGAGGCAAACGGATTCTTCGGTACATCAAAATTATGATTGATTATGGTTTGCTTTATTCATTTTCTAATGAATTTAAGCTTGTGGAATATAGTGATAGTGATAGGGCTGGAGATGTAGATGACCAAAAAATTACTACTAGTTTTGTTTTCTATATGAAGAATACGGTTTTCACTTGGAGTTCAAAGAAACAACCAATTGTGACACTTTCTATATATGAAGCCGAGTATGTTGTTGCCACATTCTATGTTTGTCATGCAGTTTAGTTTGGTTAAGAAGATTATTGAGAGAGCTGCAAATGCCACAAAAGGAGCCTACAGAGATTTTTGTAGACAAAAAGTCGCTATTGCATTGGCCAAGAACCCAGTGTTCAATGACAAAAGCAAGCATATTGATACAATGTATCATTTTTTTCATGATTGTGTTGCAAAGAACGAGGTAGAGGTGAAGTATGTGAAGACTCATGATCAAGTTGCGAATATTTTTATGAAACCTCTTAAGTATGATATTTTTACCAAGTTGCGTATGATGCTCGGAGTTACAAGAAATTAAGTTTAAGGGAGCGTGTTGAAAAGTAAACTTAATTAAATATTTTGGGTTTTCAAAATTCATGTATGTGTGAAGGGTCACCTTGGGAAGAGGTTATTCATGAATTTAGATTTTCTATGCTTTAGTTAATGTATTCATGTATTTGGATTTTCTATAAGCATTTAAAGTGGTTCATGTATGGGGGATATTTATATATGCTAGAGTCCTATAAATAGTTATGTAAGTGTTGTGTTTTGCAAGAAGCAATAGGCAAAAGAAAATAGATAAAAATTTCATCTTCAAAACTCTAAATAGTTTTTTTCCCTCTTTGTAAACCTCTCCTATGTTTAAAAAAAAAAACTATTATTTGTGAAGGCAAAGTCAATTAGATTCAATGAAATTAAAGAGAATCTTGAATATTGACAAAGAATTGACATGTGAGTTTCATTATGATGAATATAGTATGGTTTTGTTTGTTAAAGAAAAGGCTAAGCATAGAAGTCTGACAATAATCTAAATCATAAAATAATGTCTAGGATGCGGCACATCCAGTCAGATTCCATCAACTTGAAAAATAACAAGGAATCTGATGATCATTACTCTAGCACTATTGGTGCAACTATAGTTGAGGTTGATGATCTTGATCTACCAGTAATTAATAATTCAATCAATGTTAAGAACAGACAAATCCTTTATTTGGACATTCACATCGCATCAACTCCATGAAAAGCAATCCATCAAGGATCAGTCATGATGCCAACATTCCCATCCTCAAAGGTGTTCACATATCAAGTACAAGACTAAAAATCTATATGAAGTATAGAATTTAGATATTATAGGCCAAAATTTGTAATCTTCATCATACAGTGCACATCATAATTCAATGACATCCATTGAGTAGTATAAATTTAATATTATCCAGTTCAAAATTCAACATATGCGGGTTAAACAACATCGACTCACAAATCATCTAGATTTGTATTCTAGTTTTATTTTATATTTCTATTCATCTAGATACAAAAGAAGACAGGTCATGAGCTTATTTTAGCTATACCGTATTTGAGAACTCTTCAGAATTATATAAAGAGAATAATAAAAGAAAAATAAAAACTTAGGAAGAGTGCTTCATGTGTATTCAAATTAGTGTAGTGGAGACTTGTGAGGTCACATGAGCACACAAGTATACAGCCATTTTCTTTAACCAAATGTTGTTGGATATGTGAGGTTGACATAAACATAGAAGCACACAGCCACTTTCCTTGATCAAGTGAGTATTAATCTACATCAACCCTCATATCTCCATCAATCTATATTATTAAAATGATTATGAAAGTTCTCTGCGGATAATTAAATGGGCATAGAGCATGCAAATGGATACTTTTACCTGCTGATAGGGTTTGTGAGAGTTTATTATTGCATGAAAGTTATGTCTCTCTCAACTTTATTTGGAAGTTTCTTCTCTTTGATATAGTCATTGTAGTGGCCTTGGTTAGCGAAATTAGATATTTTATGGATCTCTTTGTATTCTCCCATCTTTTGATTAGTGAATTTTTTGATGTTCTTAGTCCGTGGGTGTAGGTGGATATTAATATTGGTTAAATTATGTTATATCTTAGTATTTTATTCCTCTTTTTGTTATTGTGCTACTAATTACTTAGCTATTATTAGACATCTTTTGTGTTACAGAAACCTTCTTCCTCCCTTCAAAGATACGGGACTAAAGGGATCACTTTGTAAGAAACTACCATTTGCAAATTTTATTATTATTTCTGTCTCGAGAATAGGGGGTTATTTTTAATTATTAGAAAGTTTTCTAACTTTTTCGGGAACTACCTTATGTTTGGTGGCAAGGTGTTTGAGCATGTGCACTGAGTGAAATATGTCCCGTTATTATTATCCGTATGATTAATAAAAGGATATGGTATCATTCTTCTTATTTTGAAGTTTTTCAATTTTTAAATTAAAAATAAAACTAAAGACATTGTTGTCATTTTATATGTTTTTTAATTATTTTTCTCCAGGATCAAGTTGAGTATGTTGATTCTTTACTGTTAATGTATTTATTTACTTAATTTTTATTTCTTTCTAGATACACACGCTTATATTCAAGTGTATGTCAATGTGTTTTAGATCAAGTGACATTATATCTCTCACATTTACTCGAGGTTTTGAATTTGACTCTCGATAAGAACTCAATTTCGGTAATATTATAAAAAAATATGTGTATCTGAATTTGACTAGAAAAAAAAAATTACATTCTATCCTAATATTAATATCATCTAGGTTCACAAAATCTTTCCTAGCTAGCAGCGTAACCTATTGTTTGTTTGTTCCCGAAAAAAAACATAAACATTCGCTCACTCCACTCCACCCCACCGTATATACTAAACTTCTTATCCGTAGTATAGAATAAATCAAAGATGTAAATGCAAAATAAATGAATCATCAAACATTACCTACGGTGGCGGTCTCGGTGGTAGTCATGCCGACCATGCCCATATTAAGGCTCCCCGTGATGACGGTTCGCCCCATCCCGTCTCCAATAAACACCACGTTGGTCTGCTCAAACCCCACCCTCACTCTCTCCTCGTACACTCCTTCCTTTATGTAGATCACGAACCGGCCCGCCCCGCGGACCGGCGCCGCATCAACCGCCTCCTGAACCGCGCTGTACTCGCACCAGGTACCGTTCTTGCAAACCGTCACATTCGGTACCAGACCCTGCGGCACCCCCATCTTCGACCTGATCAGCCCCGCGGCCCCGTCACCAGGGCCCCAGTAGCTGTCCCTCTCCGTCTGCGGCAGGCCCCACTTGGACGTGTCGTTGCCGTACCGCTGCAGCGCGGTGATCATCGACAGCGCATTGCTCGTGACGTTGGCCAACTTAAATACCACCGTAAGCGCATCGGCCACCTGCGAGCGAGCAGGGGTTAGAGCGTTTCGCTAACAATTGAGAAAGATAAGCGTCGAGCAGAAATTAACCAACCAGCGAGCGTGCGAACGAACGAACCTCAATTGTGTCGTTGACCGTCATGAGCCCAGACCAGCAGCCGTTATGGGACGTTGACGCGGCGGTGGCCCAGGCACATGCGTCGGCCACGGATGTAGCCTCTTCTCGATGGCTGAGAGCGTGGTAGGCTGCCCTGAGGCGTCTTCTGGAGAAAAAGAGCGACTCCGTGCAATTCGTGACGCGATTCGTCCGGTTGACGTTGGGCGGGGCCGAGGAGTGAAGGATGGCCTCGACTTTGGCCCTGGCGACGTTGACGGTGTACTTGGAGACGGAGATTGTAGCGAGAATGACGTCGGTTGGGGTGGGATCGGGGGCCAGGTAGGGCGAGTCGGAGAGCGAGGACACACAGACGGAGGGGTATCGGGTGGCGTTGCAGGCGGACTGGATCAGCGTCATTGTTGCATTCGGACAGGAGAGAGATGGGATGAGGAGGGAGAAAAAGGGTAGAAAGAATACCAATGGCAGCGGCAGAGACAATGCCATTGTTGTGATGGTTTGTGTAGATAGAATGGCTGTTTTCGTTACTACACTTTATATTATAAATTAATTTAAGGCTAGTCGCACTACCTTCCTATTTTGAGATCCTAACAAAAAATTAAATACTGTATTTTTACAAATATTCACTTGACATTTAGGTTCAAAGATTTTGAGAAATGGTTTGGTGAATCAATAAGTATATGGAAACTCATACTAAATCGTATTGCAAAGGGAAGATTAATATGAAAGTACAAATCCATGAATCTCTCGATTTACGTGCACCTTCCTAATTAAGCTGTCAATTCAAAAAAACTACAAACAATGACTGTGGTGCCTATAGTCTCGAGGAGGAGGAACAACAACAATAATAGTAATAACAAAAAAAAAAAATAATAATAATAATTATGCTATCTTTGAATATTATGATATGAGACATGGCTATAGTGATTCGCTAGGGATCAGGGTTATACTTGTCACTAAAAAGGTATATTTTGTGACAAAAAATAAAATTTGTTACAAATTATGATTTTTTAGTAATGAGAATACATAACCATCATTAAAACACAGTTTTCAATAAAAAGAATGAAAACTTATCACTAATTGCTGTCTTCAGTACTGATGGTAATAAATAGTAGTCATTAAAAAATAATTTTTGGTGACAATGAGTAAAAACATGTCACTAAAATATGGTTTTCGTCACTACTAAAATTATTTCTAGTGGCAATGGATAAAAGCTGGACACTATAATATTGATTTTAGTAACAATGAGTTAATTCTGTTGCAAATGATGATTTTTCTGTGATGGGATCAAAATTCATCACCGAAACCTACTTTTCCATGATGAGTTAAAATCCCATAACTAATAAGTAATTTTCAGTGATGACTAAATATTAATTGTTAGGAAAGAGGGTCAAAATTATATGGTACAAAATGTAAATGGGTTTTGTATAAGATTTTAATTATCTCTAGCCAAAGTTTTCAGTGATGGTTATGATTGGCATAAAATATCAAACCGCTGCTCCTCCCTCGAGCCATTGCTGCACTCTCCCAACTGCTGCCACCCCCATTACAGCCCTCTCTTTGCTCGAACCGGCGCCACCCTCCTCTAAAAAGAAAAACCCTAACTCTAGTTCCGAAAGCTTCTACTTTTATGCTCTTTCTTTCTATTTTGAGTTGTTAATGGTGGATATTAAGGTGGGCAAGGCCGAAAGACCTTTGCTTTCGATTTGGAGGTCAACCAACTGCTGAGCTTGATTATCAACAGCTTCTACTCTAACAATAAAATTTTTCTCTAAGAGCTTAAAGCAATTTAGATCATGTAAATATCACATTTTTAGGTTTTTGATGGGTTGTTGCATTAAAATAAAAGTAGCTACATATATAAAGATCAAAATTCTTATATTTGTCATGTCTACTTTTATTTTAATGCAAGATTTGTTTCTATTATTATTTATAATGATGTTTAATACTTGTTTTCATCTTCTATTTTTTTTTTATTATTCATAGATAAGTAAATTTCGTAGGATATTTAGAATGATAAAATTAAACTAGTTTATAATTTTTTCTACTACTTTCTTTATTATGCCTAATATTTGAATCAAATTATCCAAATCTCATTATAATTAGTAATAAATTAATCAAATTTTATAAGTTATATATTCAATTATACAATAATTTGTACTTAATTGGAAATAATTTATAATAATTATTTAGTTAGAGCTCAAAGATTTTGATATGCAATCAATTCTTTGAATTTATTTCTACATTAATAGGTCATAACAATTTTTGTATAGCATACTCTCTATAGATTGATATTAATTATTGATTTTAAAAAAGAGAAGAATAATAAATCTAGTTGTAAATCAAATAAATGGATTTTATCTTACATATATATTTTTCAATTTGATAGTTTAAAAATATCATCAAATAAACTTCTTTTCTCTTATCAGTTCACTTAGATAGGATTAAACACAATAAACTATCTTTCCTGTGGATTGACATGCATAATGTTATAATAAAAAAAATTTATATTTATAGTAATTATAATTTGTATATCAAGTGTTTGGCACCATTGCTGGATAAATAGTTTTTTTGTTAGTTTTTTTTTTAATTCTTTCTGTCAGATTGATCTTTTGGTTCAATATTTCAGGGAATTTAGTTACATGATACAATAACCAAAATAGGCACATAAAACTAAGGTAGGTAATCTACACCTAAATCTCATTATCATTTTATAGCTATTTTTCCAATTCTGTAAATCCTTGTACAATAGTAAAAAGAAAAAACATAAAAAAATTTTAGGAGATTATAAAATAAAAAAATAGAAATATTATCTAAGGATCCATTCTTAATTTCTAATGGTGATTGCTGGAGAGAGAGGTACACTATCTTTAAACATTTCCATACATATAGATTAAGATTCAAAATTATTTTTTTTTGTGGCATTTTGTTTTGTTGCATCTATATTTGTAAACTGAATTAAGAGCAATACCTAATAAATAAGATAACATAGAGATTTCATCATCCTTCGTTAGCCTACGTTTTCTTCGTCAATATTGATCCAAGTCTACTTAAAAACAATTAGATATTGGACCCTAAAAATTTTCGAGCTCAATAGGACAAGAAGATTTTGAGAGGTGAATCATTTTTTAGATTTGGCTAACTAGTTTGTATTTAGGAAAATGTTCTGCACGTGGTTCCCTATTTAAGGATCGTTGCGAAATGGAAAACTTTCCATCTGATTTTAGCTAACCCATCTATGGTTGAGTTTGAGATTTAACAACCCTAGCAATCAATTTGAAAGAGTTAGAAGTTGTCCAGTTGTATTTAGGTTTACCCAAATTTTAAATTGTTGTGATTTGATTTGTTTTAGCTATTTTTCTAACCTTCTTCTTTTTATATATTTTTTTTTCTCTTCCCTTAAATTTCTTATCTTTAACTGTTATTTCCTTCAAACAAGTTCATCTTTCTGGTATAATTTGGTTTCATGAATCAAATGGTTAGTTAGTCCGTTTTGAACTAATTAATTCAATCATGACTTAACATGTTTCTACACTGATCTTTTAGGATCAATGTTATCCGTCGAGATCTTCCATTTTCTTCGGTATTAAGCTTTCAGCTGATAATGATATTAATTATGAACTTAAACTGTAATTCATCAGCATGTTTTAAAGTTTGTTAAAACCGATTATTAAGATACTTATATATTCATTAGTAAATTTGAGAAAATATGCGTTATGATAAAAATCCAGCAATATAATGATGATGCCATTAGACTAAGGTTCATTCCCTTTACACTAAAGAATATTACAAAGAAATGATTGTATAACATACCTACCAACTCCATTTCTACATGGGATGAATTTGTTAAGGCCTTTCTTAAGAATTTTATCCCATTTATAAAACAGCCTGAATTAAAAATACCATAAATCAATTCCAACAAATAGAAGGAGAACATTTCTGGAAATATTTTGATTAATTTAAGGATCTTCTCGCTCGATGTTATTATCACGTTATTAAAAAATGGTGTTTGTGCGAAATCATCTACAAGATGTTAGACTACTTATCTAAAATCTTGTTGGAATTTATGCATCAAGGAGATTTCATGCAAAAGACGGAAGAAAAGGAATTAGGAATTCTTGGAGGAACTCAAAAACAAGACTCAAAAAAGACTAAGTAGTGGGAGAGTTTCAATGACAAGCTTGCACTATCGATCTCGATATCTAAAAATGATATCCATTCTTTTGAATCACCCTCTGCTGAAGCCAAATAGCTATTCTAAAGCATGGGTTAGACGATCTAGAAATCAAGGTCCTCCATATGCCAATCAAATCAATCAACTACCTAAATTTTGATTGTAATAACTATCAAGCATCATATATTGGAGGAATGGTCCGTACTAATAAATCCAATAATGTAAGGCCATGATCAACTTAATGCTACTTTTAATATTTTAGGAATGATCCCTACGCTTCAACCTTCAATTTGGGGTGGAGGAATCATCCTAACTTTATTTGGAGTCAAGGGGGCATACCAAAGAGGTCCAACATCCAATTCAAAACAAGCAATTGGGCTCACAACTTCCAAGAGCTAATACAAGCTCATACCGAACTCCAAATTTGAATACTTTTATAAACCCACAAGCTAATCTAATATTTTCTAATCCATCCAAATTCACCTCCTCCATAATTTAGCAAACTTCAAAAATAGAAGTAGAAAAAAAGGCTTATTCTTATGTTTGTTTGCTAAGTTCTGAAAGAAAGAAGTGTATTTGGAAGTATAGGAAATTTTATGTAATTGATTAAATAAAACTATATTTATAATATTTTATTTGGTTTTTATGCATTGAAGTATAACTTTCTGAATGATAATGATGGTATATAAATAAAATATATTTTTTTTTACCTTGACCCCGTACTTCCTGAGCTCTTCCAAGTAAAAAGTATGAGGAGAAGAAATTTGGAAGTAAAGTGCCATTTAGATGCCGTATTACCATATAAAAAGTAAATTCTTATTTACTTCTTGTTCAAACAAATACTTAAAGTAGTGGATGATGCAAATAATGGGTTGACTACAAAAGAGCCAGTTCAAGTTCCAACTGGGCCGGTTACAAGCGCACAAGGAAAGAAATTCAAATATGCACTTAATGGGCTGATTCAAGAGGTTTGGGCTCAAGCAAATTCGTGGAGGCCCATTGAGGATGGTTCACGAGTTCAACAAAGATGCATCAATATGATTCAACTAGTAAAAGAATCTGGTCAAAATTGATTGTTTCCTTTTGTTTTATTTCTAGAACTTTCCTTGTATTGATCAGCAAATTAAGGGGCTGATTGTTTCTTTTTATTTTGTTTCTATTTCTTAAACTTTCCTCGTATTAATCAGCCAAATTAAGGGGCTGGTTATTTCCTTTTGTTTTGTTTCTATTTCTTGAAGTTTCCTTATAGGAAACTTTCCTTATATTTTTTTTAGCCTATAAAAACGCGTCTAATGGAATAGAAGGGAGATAGTTTACAGATAATTGGTAAGTTTATTCTCTTTGGTTCTTTGAAGGACTATTCGAACTTATCGGAATTCTTCCGTGGCGTTCATCATCGACTTATCAAATGGTTTTCCACTACCATTTGTGTCGTCTTCCTTATACCAAGATTCTTGCTTCGCATTAAACAACGGGTTGAGGTCAATTATACCAAGATACTTGTTTTTGTTGAAGCAACGGGTCGAGATCTCCTATCCAAACCTGATCGAGAATGTTCTTGGATTTTCTCCTTTTCTTCTACGGGTCTCGTTATTCTTGATGGGGTTCGCATTATTTGGTATCAGAGCCGAGGATTTCTCGTCTCAGATTTGCCTATCCCATTTAAATTTAGTTTCCTTTTCTTATCTAGCCAAATTTCTTTCTTCTACCCCATTTGAAATCTTGTTCTGTTATTAACGAAAGAAAGAATCTGAAAAAAAAATCTGAAAAAAAAAGATCCGAAAAAAAAAGATCCGAAAAAAAAGAAGGTCAAAAAAAAGGGAGTAAAAATATTCTCTTTCGTTTATTTCTAATAAGCCCGAAAATCTCCTCACCCCAAAGACCAAAAAAAATTTTTTTGGGAAATTTTGCTGAATTGTGTTTTGAAAATCTAATCACTCATATCTCTTGTTTTCTTACCTTTTGAATCTGAATTCCCTTGGTGATTTCTTGGTGAATTGTTACTAGAGTTTTGAATATTATTCGAATAGTTTCAAAAGAACTGAAAGAGGATTATCGAGTGGAAAAAGGCAAGAGTGGTGAGCATATTAGAGGGTAAAAACCGATTATACTGAGTGAAACACGAGTGGAATAGAGTGAATCATTCTTTGAGTGAAAACACGTGAGGGAGTGTGTGAGGTCCTTTCCTTTTTTTGTTTTCTAACTTTGATTTGCAGCAATCATGTCTCACAACAGTGAAAAGAGTATCACCGAAGGTGCTACAGGGATGGCTGACCCAAAGTTACTCATGGAAATCATGATGAGTGAGATGAGGCGTGTGATGAGGTTAGAATTTGAGCAGGTACATGAGCGGATTGATCGGATGGAGAATATACGTTTGGAGCAGCTACAAAACACTCATAAGGTGCATAGGAGGGAAAGAGTTCAACATCGGGGAGTGAGAGATAAAGATGGAGAGTATTATGGGGCTGGTTTTGATGAAGAAGAAGATCGGGGTTCAGTTATTGGTAATAGGAGATATAGAGGGCGGTTTAGAGAAGATAGGAATCGGGAAGATAACAACTTAGGTAGTATTAAGATGAAGATTCCAGCGTTTTAAGGAAGAAACGACCCCGAGGCTTATCTTGAGTGGGAGAAAAAGGTGGAGTTAGTGTTCGATTGCAACAACTACTCTGAGATGAAGAAGATAAAACTTGCTGCCATTGAGTTTTCTGACTATGCTATTGTGTGGTGGGATCAACTAGTATTGAACATGCGACGAAATAGGGAACAACCGGTTGAGATGTGGGAAGAGATGAAAATAGTGATGAGGAAGTGGTTTGTGCCCAGCCATTACCACCGGGAGTTATACAATAAATTGCAAACGCTCCGACAAAGTAACCGGAGTGTGGAGGATTATCATCAAGAGATGGAAATTGCTATGATCCGGGCTAATATCGAAGAAGACCGAGAGGCTACTATGGCTAGGTTCTTGAATGGTTTGAATCAAGAAATTTATGACAGGGTGGAGATGCAGCATTATGTGGAATTAGAGGATATGGTGCACATGGCCATCAAGGTGGAGCAACAACTCAAGAGGAGAGGTGGTACACGTGCATTCCATAATTCGGATTTTTCCCCATGAAAACCGAGTCATGTGAAGAAAGAGGAGAAACCAGCTGCAAAACCTAAATTCGAGCCAAAATAAGAGACAACCAATCATGACACTCAAGGTAAATCTGATCCTTCCACTTCTCAAAATCGTGACATTAAGTGTTTTAAATGTCAAGGCAGGGGTCACATAGCAAGTCAATACCTGAACAAAAGAGTCATGGTAATAAGGGGTAATGGAGAGATCGAAACCGACGACGAGTCCGATACCGACTCTATGCCACCATTGGAGAACGTAGATGAAGAAGAATATGCAGTTCAAGATGAAATTGTTGGTGTCAAGAAGACTTCTAAGTTTGCAAGTAAAAAAAATTGAAGAAGTGCCGCGGGAGAATATCTTTCATACTAGGTGCTACGTCAAAGACAAAGTATGTAGTATGATTGTTGATGGAGGAATTTGTACTAATGTTGCAAGTACAACCTTGTAGAGAAATTAGGACTGCCCACACTGAAACATCCTAGGCCGTACAAGTTACAATGGCTGAATGATAGTGGCGAGGTAAAGGTAAATAAGTAGGCTTTGGTTTCATTCCGCATCGAAAAATATGAAGATGAAGTTTTGTGTGATGCAGTTCCGATGCAAACTGGACATTTGCTATTAGGCCGACCGTGGCAATTTGATCAGAAAGTTAAACATGATGGCTTCACCAACAAATACTCATTCGTGCTCAACCAAAAACCCATCACTCTTGTGCCAATGACACCAAAACAAGTTTATGAAGATCAAGTGAGGTTGCGAAAAAAGAGTGATAAAAAAAAAAGAGTGATCAAAAGAAAGAGAGTGAGTAAAAGAAAAGGAGTGAAAATCAGAGAGTGGCCGAGCAAAATGAGAGAGAAAAAGAAAATCAAAATTCAGCCATTGAGAGAAAATCAGAGAGAAAACAAAAGAATTTCTATGCAAAAGTGAGTGAGATTAAGTGAGTAATGTTTTCAAATCAGCCGATGATTGTATTTTTGTACAAAGAGGCATTTTTAAATACTAACGAACTTGATCCTGCTTTGCCCAGTTCTGTTGTTTCTTTTTTGCAGGAATTTGAGAATGTCTTTCCTGAGGAAACACCACATGGATTACCACCAATTCAAGGGATTGGACATCAAATTGATTTTGTTCCCGGTGCGATAATTTCAAACCGACCAGCCTATAGGAGCAATCCCGAGGAGACAAAGGAACTTCAACGGCAGGTAAGTAAGTTGTTAGAGAAGGGGTATGTGAGGGAGAGTATGAGTCCGTGCGCCGTTCCGATTTTACTTGTACCTAAGAAGGATGGGGCGTGGAGAATGTGCGTTGATTGCTGAGCCATCAACAATATAACGGTAAAGTATCGTCATCCTATTGCTCGCTTAGATGACATGTTAGATGAGTTGCATAGTTCTTGTGTGTTATCTAAGATTGATTTAAAATGTGGTTATTATCAGATTAGAATGAAAGAAGGAGATGAATGAAAAATTGCCTTTAAAATAAAATATGGTTTGTATGAATGGTTAGTTATGCCTTTTGGATTGACTAATGCACCAAGCACTTTTATGAGACTTATGAATCATGTTTTGCGAGCATTTATAAGCAGGTTTGTTGTTGTCTATTTTGATGATATACTCATTTATAGCAAAAACCTAGCTGATCATGCCGTACATTTGAAATCAGTTTTAGATGTGCTTAGGAAAGAAAAGTTATTTGCTAACCTGAAAAAGTGTACTTTTTGCACTGATAAGCTTGTATTTCTGGGATTTGTTATTAGTGCACAGGGTATACAGATTGATGAAGAGAAGGTACGTGCAATCCAAGAGTGGCCGAGTCCTACAAGTGTAAGCAATGTTCATAGTTTTCATGGACTTGCTAGTTTTTACCTGCGGTTTGTGAAGGACTTTAGTAGCATAACCGCACCACTTACCGAAGTGATCAAGAAGAACGTCGAATTTAGATGGGGAGAAAAACAAGAGAAAGCGTTTCAACTAATCAAAAAGCCGCTAACCAACGTCCCCTTATTGTTTTTACCTAACTTTTCTAAAACGTTTGAAATTGAATGTGATGCTTAAGGTATTAGCATAGGCGTAGTTTTTATGCAGGAGGGACGACCAATTGCTTACTTCAGCGAGAAATTAAGCGGGGCAATCTTAAATTACCCGACTTATAACAAGGAGTTGTTGTAGATACTAAAAAAATAAAAAAAATATACTATATATATATAATAATAATTAAGAAAATAAATAATAATAATAATAAATAAATAAATAAAAAAATAATATAAAAAAAATTGAGCGGGTGCCGGGATTTTCTCCTGCATGTGCCCACCCGAAGGGAAAAGTCCCGCGGGTGGGCACCCGCGGGAGAAATCCCGCGGGTGCCCAGCACCCTCGAGAGTTCCTCCCGCGGGTCGGCACCCGCGGGAATGCTCCCGCAGATGCTAACCCTCGGGTTGTTTTTTGCATGTTTCCGTTGTTTATTTCGCTAATATTCCTTGATCTGATTTCTCAGGAAGGATTGGAGCCGGATTTCGAGGTTCTTCGGTCTATAAAATAAAAAAATTTAGTCGGAGAAAGGACTTTTGGATTTTTGGACTTTTGGGACGATTTTGGGCGAGCTCGTAAGATCAAGGAGCAGAGCAGAGCCATCCACTTCCCGGTTAGACGATCAACGGAGTGCACCAGCGAGGCTCCATCGCCACCCGAACCCACATAAAAAAAGGGAATAAATTAATATTCCCGTTCATGTTATTTCTCAGATTTCTTTTGTAATCTCAATTCATTGTAATCAAATAATTTTGCAATTGAAGGAGAAATCCAATTTTTGAGCAAACAAGAACTGGCGACCACAGTGGGAGCCCCTCTATTCACAACAGAGAATATGGTGGCGCAGTCTGATTTGGTAGTAATCGGATCTGTCATTGAAACGCTGGTCGTAGAAGTTGACAAGCAAAAATATGAGGAATTTCTTTCTTCTTCTGATTCGGAGCCTAGGCGTCATCGCCGGCAACGATGAAAAAAGGTGAGGCGTCATCGCCCACCGGAAATCAAAAAGCGTCATTGCCTATGAAAACTTACGAGGCGTCATCGCCCGTTAGAACTGACAAGACGTCATCGTCTGTCAAGAACACGGCGTTATCGCCCATTCCAAAGTCAAACTAAAAGTCAAATCAAACTCTAACCCGCTCCCAAAAGAGAAATCTAAGGCGTAAAACTCAACGAGCACGCATCAATCATGCAGAAAGGGTTGCAGAAAATTCCGGAACAGTGAAAAATGTCGGAGCAAACCCACGGATGCAACCACGGGTTGAATCCCGCAAAAGCAACCCCACGGGTGCAAACCCGCGGCTTGTAACTGCGGGTGGCATCCCGCGGTTGCCAAGCGCGGGTGGCATCCCGAGGTTGCCAACCGCGGGTGGCATCCCGCGGCTTGCAACCGCGGGTGCCAACCCGCGGGTTGCACTCCGCGGGTGCGAACCCACTGTTGCAAACGCGGGTTGCATCCCGCAGGAGCACGGGTACAAACCCACAGTTGCAAGCGGGTTGCATCCCGCAGATGTAGTCGACGGGTTACGTTCAATGAACACAACCCTCATGTCTCTTCGAGCATGCCTATGGTGAGCACGCAACATACACCAAGAATTTTGATCTCTCTATGCGGGGCCCACACAACTACTCAGTCTAGTATGCACTCCAGAAGAATCCGCAGGAGGGTTGGGGAACAATCTGATGCTGGAAAAGAGCTCAGCCCTGAGATATTGCAGACTCTCCAGTCTTATGAACCAAATTTGCGACGCAAGAGGCGTCAAGATGCAAATAGAGAGGAGAAAATACCTCAAGATTTGAGAGAGTATCTCAATTGGAAGAAGAACTCCTCACAAAATGTTCCTCACTGCCAATGCGAACAGCTGATCTCAACTGTTCTATCAAACTGCCAATGCAATTCGAGACGTTCCGTTTTTGAGCGAATCACCAAACCTAAAAGAATACGAACGATGAAAAAGGTGTACTTGGAAACCGATCTACCTGCTGCCTCATCACATATGGTTAATAAAGGCAAAAAGGTGGTCAGAAACAACCCTTCGGATAAGGAAATCACTCCAGGGTCAAAAAGAGTTTCTATCGAACCAGAGGGCGTGCTTCTAGAAGAAGTCTCTGGAAGGCTTGAGAGACAAGAAAAACGTCTCGAACAGCAAGAAGAGACTATAGAAGAAATGAAACAATTTTTAATTGAGTTGTTAGCTCAAACTAGAAAGAACCAATCCTCGTTATCCGTTTCTGGTCGGTAGAAAGGAAAACGACCCTTTCAAATAACTAAAGACAGCGAGGACGAGGATGAAGAAGTGCCTCTTCATTCAAGAGAGAAAGAGGAAGTGAAGGTTATCATCAACCCTCACGTAGAAAAAATAGAGAAGATGGAGAATCAACTACAAGCTCTGTTTCATCGTAAGAAACTGCAAGACGTGGGGGTAGTCCGTCCCTATCCCATAAAATGAGAGACCGTGCCTTATCCTGCAAAATATAAACCGTTGAACCTTTAGTCATTCGACAGTAAAGGTTCACCGCAACAACACATCTTCTACTTTCTGTCTATGACTAAGATATTTGCGAGCACTTTACGGGGGCCCGCATTTACCTGGTTCATGCAGCTACCCCAGGGAACAATTAAAAAATGGGCTGATGTAAAACGTGAGTTCCTAGCCCTATTTTTTGAAGATGATACAGAAGTATTTATACTATCCTTTCTAGCAGCGAAGCAAGAAGAAGGCGAAACGGTCAAAACTTATGTCGAGCGGTTCCGAGAACTTTCTGTTCGATGCCCATATGGCATGACGCAGGACACGCTTGTGGAAACCTGCAGACACAACTTGTTGACCGATATCCTAGACAAGATGGGCTCGGTCGAATCCAAATCATGGAAAGATCTGCTTAAGCAAGGTGAACAGGCTGAAGATATACTTCGACGCCTCGAAAAGCAGCAGTCCGCAACCGGAGGCAGTACAAATGAATCTCCATTCCATTTTTCCCGTTCCAAAGGGAAAGACATAGTGGCAATGGCGGTAGAAAGCACACCGAAGCAGAAACCATGGCCAACTATAAGCAACACAGCAAAGTCGCCCAGGCTTCAAAATCAGTATTCGTTCAAGGATGAACATACTGCTACTATATTCAATCTGCTCAGCAAACGCAAAATACTTAAGTTGCCGGAAAGCAAAAGGCCTGAAAAAGTTGGGAAGACTAACGATCCGAATTACTGCCTGTACCATCAGATTGTAGGTCACCCTATAAAGAATTGTTTTATCTTAAAAGATAAAATTCAAGCGTTGATTGACGCTGGAGCAATTCAGCTCAAAGCTGAACAAAAAAGGAGTTAGAGCTAACTCCGACACATTTAATGTGTGTGATCTAAAGGTACCACTTGGGCTCACAACAATTCCAAAAACGATCTCAGGGCGGTTAATTTAAACCCCATAACCTGCAAAAAAAAAATCAAAAAAAAAATCAAAAATATATATATATCAAAAAAAAAATCAAAAATAAATAAATAAATAAATAAAATAAATTAAAAAAAGAAGAAGAAAAATGAATCACCCAACGCCATCAGGGCAACGGGAAGAGAATAAATTTCTCGCCAACCCCAACATGCTGGGGGTAAAAAGTATGAACTGTTCAATGCCGACAAGGCTACGGGAAGAGAATAAATTTCTCGCCAACCCCATCATACTGGGGGTAAAAAGTATGAATCACCCAACGCCATCAGGGCAACGGAAAGAGAATAAATTTCTCGCCAACCCCAACATGCTGGGAGTAAAAATCATGAACTGCTCAACGCCGACAAGGCTACGGGAAGAGAATAAATTTCTCGCCAACCCCATCATACTGGGGGTAAAAGTATGAATTACCCAACGCCGACAAGGCTACGGGAATGGAATAAATTTCTCGCCAACCCCATCACGCTGGGGGTAAAAAGCATGAACTGTCCGAAGCTGCTAAAGCGAAGGAAAGAGGAAAAGTCTGGCATTTAAGCCCAAACAAAACCCTCGACAACTCACCATGCTGAGGAGAAGAGTATGGCTAGCCCAATTCAAACGGTAGTTGGTAAAGGCCAATCAAATCCGTTAATAGCTGGGGGTTTGCTAAAAATCCCATGACAAACATGTCACAACAGTATCCTTATTCGAACATAAGGATACATCGCTGCCCTAAGCTGCTGAGGCAAGGGGAAGAGGAAAAGTTTGGCATTTAAGTCCAAACGAAACCCTCGACAACTTACCATACTGAGGGAAATAGTATGGCTAGTCAAACTCAAACGGTAGTTGGTAAAGACTAATCAAATCCGTTGATAGCTGGGGGTTTGCTAAAAATCCTAATCAGATAAATCTCTTGTCACGTTAAGATTTCACCTCTGACAACGAAACTTTTCTCGTCGTTTTTTCTCCACCAGAGCAAGCGACACTCCAAAATATTTGTCAAGTTAAAATCATACCTCTGACATCATAATTCAAAATCAAATAGGATAAAATCTGATTAAATCTCCTGTCATGTTAAGGTTTCACCTCTGACAGAAAAGAAAGTTCACACTTCATCAAGTCTAACATTACAACCTCTGATGAACTTTATTTTGATGTCGTTAAATTAAAAGTCACCTCTGACGAAAATCATCTCTCTATCAAGTTAACAGTTCCTTTGATAGTCCGATTTCAAGACTAAATACGTTAACCGTCACCTCTGTTTAGTCAGCTCATTCCTATCATGACCAGATCATCTGAATAGGTCGAGTTTTGAGACATGTTTAATGACACCTCTGTTTTTTTCTTATCCGTCATACTAGATGTCGCTGAACAGTTAGGATTATAATGAGCACGTTAACATGATACCTCTGCTTGACCTAAAATAAGCATGTTAACATCATACCTCTGCTTGTCACCCAATGAGTACGTTAACATCATACCTCTACTTGTTATCTGATGAGCACATTAAAATCATATCTCTGCTTGTTATTGAATAATTGAATATGTTAACAGTTATCTCTATTTACAAAATCCTTTAAAATGTCTGATAGCCAAAATTAAATAATCCAAAGTGTTTCGAAATTCAGTACGACTCAATACAGAACTTCGAAAACTTTGGAGGGGGTTGTGTAGATACTAAAAAAATAAAAAAATATACTATATATATATAAAATAATAATTAAGAAAATAAATAATAATAAATAAATTAAATAATAATAATAAATAAATAAATAAATAATTGAGTGGGTGCCCAGCACCCACGGGATTTTCTCCCGCGGGTGCTCACCCGCGGGAGTTCCTCCCGCGGGTGCCTAGCCGCGGGAGAGTCCCGCGGGTGGGCACCCGCGGGAGCGATCCCGCGGGTCGCTACCTGCGGGAGTGCTCCCGCAGGTGCCAACCCGCGGGTTATTTTCCGCCTGTTTCCGTTATTTATTTCGCTAATATTCCGTGATCCGATTTTCAGGAAGGATTGGAGCCGGATTTCGAGATTCTTCGGTCTATAAAATACAGAAATTTAGTCGGAGAAAGGACTTTTGGATTTTTGGACTTTTGGGACGATTTTGGGCGAGCTCGTGAGATCAAGGAGCGGAACAGAGCCATCCACTTTCCGGTTAGACGGTCAACGGAGTGCACCAGCGAGGCTCCATCGCCACCCGAACCCACATAAAAATAGGGAATAAATTAATATTCCCGTTCTTGTTATTTCTAAGATTTCTTTTGTAATCTCAATTCGTTGTAATCAAATAATTTTGCAATGGAAGGAGAAATCTAATTTTTGAGCAAACAGTTGTATGCATTGGTTCGAGCTTTGGAGACATGGCAGCACTATCTATGGCCTAAAAAGTTCGTGATTCACACTGATCATGAGTCCTTGAAACACTTGAAGGGCCAACACAAGCTAAATAAAAGACATGCTCGTTGGGTAGAGTTCATTGAGACATTTCCATATGTCATCAGGTATAAGTAAGGTAAGGAGAATGTGGTCGCCGATGCACTTTCTCGCAGGTATGCATTACTCTCTACACTTGATGCTTGGTTTTGAACACATTAAAAGTTTATACATTGATGACCATGAATTTTGTGAGGAGTATCGGGCTTGTGAGAAAAACGCTTGTGGTAAGTTCTTTAGACATGATGGGTTCTTATTTCGAGAAAATAAATTATGTGTGCCTAACTGTTCTTTGAGGGATTTGTTAGTGCAAGAATCCCATGGAGGGGGATTAATGGGACATTTTGGGGTTGCTAAGACTTTAGCTATTTTGAAGGAACACTTCTATTGGCCACACATGAAACGAGATATTGAACAAATTTGTGGTATATGTGTCACATGTAGGCAAGCTAAATCCAGAGTGCAGCCCAACGGTTTGTATACTCCTTTGCCTATTCCTAGTGAGCCTTGGATTGATATTTCAATAGATTTTGTGTTAGGATTATCCAGGACTAAACGTAGAAGAGATTCGATTTATGTGGTTGTGGATAGATTTTCTAAGATGGCACACTTTATTTCATGTCACAAAACGGATGATGTTTCGCATATTGCTGATTTGTTCTTTAGAGAGATTGTGAGATTGCATGGCATGCCTAGAACCATTGTTTCGGATAGAGATGCTAAGTTCTTGAGCTACGTTTGGAAGACTTTATGGTGTAAGTTAGGTACCAAGTTTTTATTTTCTACTACTTGTCACCCACAAACTGATGGTCAAACCGAAGTAGTAAATAGGATTTTGTCTACTTTATTAAGGACAATAATTAAAAAGAACATCAAAACATGGGAAGAGTGTTTACCACATGTTGAGTTTGCTTATAATAGATCTATTCATTCTGCTACTAAATTCTCACCGTTTTAAATTGTTTATGGGTTTAATCCTTTGACTCCATTGGATTTATCTCCATTATCTGTTTCTGAGCGTGTTAATTTTGATGGAAAGAAAAAGGCTGATTTTGTTAAGCAGATACATGAGAAGGCAAGGCTCAATATTGAGAGAAGAACGAAGCAGTATGCAAAACAAGCCAACAAGGGGCGTCACAAGCTTGTTTTTGAACCCAGAGATTGGGTGTGGTTGCATATGAGAACAGAGAGATTTCTTGCGCAAAGACATTCCAAACTACTTCCAAGAGGGGATGGTCCTTTCCAAGTTCTAGAGCGCATCAATGACAACGCTTACAAGTTAGATTTGCCCGGTGAGTACAATGTTAGTGCTACTTTTCAATGTTACTGATTTGAGTCATTTTGATGTAGGTGATGATTTGAGGGCAAATCCTTTTCAAGAGGAGGGGAATGATGCAAATAATGGCTTGACTACAAAGGAGCCAGTTCAAGTTCCAATTGGGCCGGTTACAAGAGTATAAGGAAAGAAGTTCAAAGATGCACTTAATGGGCTGATTCAAGAGGTTTGGGCTCAAGCAAATTCGTGGAGGCCCATTGATGATGGTTCACGAGTTCAACAAAGATGCATCAATATGATTCAACTAGTAGAAGAATCTGGTCAAAATTGATTGTTTCCTTTATTTTATTTCTAAAACTTTCCTTGTATTGATCAGAAAATTAAGGGGCTGATTGTTTCCTTTTGTTTTGTTTCTAGTTCTTAAACTTTTCTTGTATTGATCAGCCAAATTAATGGGCTGATTGTTTCCTTTTATTTTGTTTCTATTTCTTGAACTTTTCTTGTAGGAAACTTTCCTTATATTTTTTTAGCCTATAAAAAGGCGTCTAATGGAATAGAAGGGAGATATTTTACAGATAAATGGTGAGTTTATTCTCTTTGGTTCTTTGAAGGACTATTCGAACTTATCGGAATTCTTCCGTGGCATTCATCATCAACTTATCAAACGGCTTTCCACTACCGTTTGTGGCGTATTTCTTATACCAAGGTTCTTGCTTCGCATTAAACAACGGATTAAGGTCAATTATATCGAGGTTCTTGTTTTTTTTGAAGCAACGGGTCGAGATCTCCCATCCAAACCTGATCGAGAACGTTTTTGGATTTTCTCATTTTCTTCTACAGGTCTCGTTATTCTTGACGAGGTTCGCATCAGTGGAAGTAGACTTACTTCCACTACTTCTATTAGACTTACTTCCACAATTTTTATTCTATTTCCATGAGAGCAAATACTTTAGCATCCTAAAGGAACTCCAAACACCTTGATCTTCTTAATTTAATTGTTTGATTTTTGACTTTGGTTATGTTTGGCTCCTGGATGTAGGTGAAGTAAAGAAGAAAATAGAAATAATTTCCAAAACTAAAGTTTAGGAAGAGACATTTTCAATAGAGTTATAGTGTTATGTACTTATTTTTAGAAGTAAGAAGTAAATTAGAAATATATTATTTTATTTTCTAATAAAATAATAATAATGTTATTATATTTATTACCTGGCTATGTTTGAAATGTAATCATGAGAAACCAACAAAAAATAATACTTTATCTAGTTCCTTTAGTTTCAAGAGTTTTTCCAATCAAAAATAAGAGAAAGAGAAAAAAAAAGTAAAGGTGTCACATAAGATTCATATCATACTGGTAGAAATCATTTCTAATTTCTTTTTTGACCCAACAAACAAATGAACTAGTGGAAGTAGCGTTATTTCCACTACTTTCATTTAATTCAGTGTAAACAAACACATCCTTAATATAATTTTTAACTTAATTTTCATTTAACTATTTGATTTTTCCTAACAACTTAATCTTCTTTTTTTATTATTTTAATCTTTCGATTGATTTTACTTAATCCTTGACTTATTTTCTATATGTTGTAATATGTTTCTCAGTGTTCTCATACTCATTTTTTACTTTCATAATGTGTCCTCTTATGTTGTGATATGGATGAGTTAAGCCTTTTTGTAAATGATATATTAAGTTTTCCATCTTATTTTTAGTTTTTTTTTTTAATTCGTGGTGATTATTTTTCTTATTTTTTCACATTAAATTTTGAAAAAAGGAATCATATCTTGCACATCATCCATACTCCATCAGTTGATATTCTAATTTTTAATTATCACACTTATGTTATATATGAAATTATGCTCACCATGATCAAGCACAAGTTCAAGCTCAATTTTGAATAGTCTCTCTAACTCTTCAAGAAATTAGAGCTCCTTACTAAATTGTTCTAAAAACTATGGTTAAAGTTATCAAAAAGAGTATTGTTAATTCCCTCATTATTAGTTAAATTATTGAGAAATATGAATTCATTTTGAAAAATTCTCTTAAACGTTTTATCAAAACAATCCAAGAAAGATGTGACACGATAAAAGAGATAAGATAAGATAAGATTTACCGATATTAGGGATTTAATTATTGGATAAGATTGGATAATTTAGTTAAAATTTTGAAAGATTTATTTTTATCTTATTTTACTAAGATTTACTATATATTAATTATAAAACTCTGATCTCAAAAAGGAGTAAGATGATATTAGGAAAATTGTGATCATTTACATTGCTTTTATCAAATCTTTTTCTCATGTGGTTCATGAGAAAGTGAGAGTATAATTCGCTTGGATATGAGATCCAAACACATAATTTATCCCAAAGCCCTACTTTCTTCCCCTGTTCTCTGCTACAAACCCTAAATTTATTTCATTCTGCATCAAATTGGTATCAGAGTTTAAATCAACCATCTACTTCTCCCATCTTCTTTCTATTTTTTTTATTTTAGTTTTGAAAAAAAAAAAGAGAAAAAAATTTTAAAAAAATGAAAATCAGAAAGAAAACAGAGATAAAAAAAAAGAAGAAGAAATAAATCCAAAAAAAGGAAAGAAGCAAATTAGAAATAGAAGTACAGAGAGAGAAGTTGGAAAAAAAAAAAAAAGAGAAGAAAACTTGTTTGGGCAACTCTTTCCTCAACTCCTTCAATTTTTTGGATCTTCATCAGCAAGAACTAAAACAAATGAATCCTGATGTGCTTCAAACAATGGATTAAAGGAAAATCCAAATAGCTCAACTTCTACAGTAGTACTGTCACCTCACATTCATTAAAGCTTCTGTCAAAAATCTCTGATCATCGATTCATCATCACCACCTACTTCGACTCCCTCCGATCGGATTCGCACTGCCATTGAACAAATCTAGACCAATACTTACTACTTCAATCCCTCACTCCTCTCTAGAAACCGCACAGCATCGTTCGTAACTTCGTTCCTATCCAGCTACCATCTTCGAGAGTCTCGAGTCCTCCAACGTCACCCTACCATCCGAAGTTCAGCTTTGTCAATAGCCTTGAAGCAAGTAACCATCCCCGCGCTTTGATAGAGAGGCGATGGAGACACCAAAGATTTGGATCAATTTCAGTTTGGATTTTATTCGGTTAAGTATCCATACTCACGCTACCCACTTCAACAAAGATCCTATCCAAATCAATTGTTGGGTTCAGTTCATAGCAAAGCATACCGTAAAGAAAAAAAACAGACTGGTTAAGCTTTTAAGGGTGATTATGAAGCTATTTTGAGCTCAATTTGCATCGGATTCGAGCTATAGTCGTCATAATTCTTTAGTGCTTTCTAAATTCTATGTTTTGAAAATTTTAGAGTTAATTATTATGAAATTCATATTCTGTGATAGATAATACTGATACTGATTTCAAACAATTAGCGTGATATATATATATATATATATATATATATATATATATATATATATATATATATATATATATATATATGATGAAGTCACATATTTTCACGGCTATAATGACCGTAATTGTTATGAAAACTGGGAGAACAATCTGGAACAATTCTTCCATTACTTTCCTTTAATTTCAGAGCAGGAATGTTATTGTGCTTAATTAAAATTAGTTGGAGAAGTTTTTACTTGGTAAAATTGGTTGGAGAAGTTTCTACTTGGTTCCTTAGCAACTATAAATCTCGTCCAATATGCGATTGGTTGAAATTTCTTTTTCGTATACGGTATGTTGTGCATCTTGTTTTTAATTATTCATTAAAATTTTCTATGGCCAAATAATGTCCTAAATATGAAGGGTACGCCAACTCCACTCATCAGTATCCTTACATCAAGTGTTTGGCTGATAGGGAATTTTAGCATTATGAATATGAAAAGTTTAGATAATAACTTGTCTGCTCCTGAGAGTTTAGGTGATTTTATAGTTGAGACCGAATCTAGTACAGAACTTGTCTCAATTCCAAAAATTGAGGATTAGATGTTTCTACTGAAAAACGATAGAAGTACTTAATAGTCATATCCATAAGGAGAACCTAAGGCCTAGCACACCACAGAGGTACATAACAAAGTGCAGAAATTCTTAGCTGCAGATTATATTTTCCTTATCTCTTTAACTCCTATTCCAAATTATTCATTTACTCCAGAAGTGACAGATTTTAACTTCTCTGTATACCTTTCATAAGTATTACTACCGCTGTATATTGAAATATCAAGTATGATAGGATATACTTGGCTACCAAATTATTTGATTTTTTTGTACTTAGTTCGATAGAAATATTTACCAGATATCGAGAAGCGTACTTGCCTACATCCGGATTTGCATGCATTTCTATTTGCCCCCATTCATCGGTAGTGAATATTGCTAAGTGAGGAAGAATTGATAGAGATAAGATAAGATTTATCTAGATTAGAAATTTAATTAGTTATTAGATAAGATTGGATAATTTAATTAGAGTTTTGAAATATTTGTTTTTATCTTGTTTTACTAGGATTTAGTATATATTGATAGTAAAACTCTGATTTAAAAAAGAGAGATGATATTATGAAAATTTGAGATCATGTGATTTGCTTTTATCAAATCTTTCTCTCGATTGATTTGTGAGAAAGTGGACATATGATTTGCCTAGATGTGAGATCCAAATCTCCTAATTTATCCCAAAAGCTTAATTTATTCCCTAATTCTCCACCATAAAACATAAATTTCCTTTCGTTCTGCATCAAACGATCATATTTATCATGGGTTAACTCACCAAGAAACATGAGTTCCTCTTCATAAATTTCTTAACAATTTTTAGCAAAATGATTCAAAAAAAGATGTGCAATAATGTGGTAGTGTAGACTCATCTTTATTCAATTCAATAACAAATATGAGTTCCTGATCAGTAATTTCCACAATATATTTATCGATATGGTCCGAGGAATTTGGATCATATTATGGTGGTATTAGCACATCAAAGAATATGGAGTGCTTTTTAATTATTTTACTATCTTGGTCAATACAACTAAACTGTGGAGAATTATTATGTACATAGTTATCCGATGTTTATAAATTATATCAACATATGGAGTGATTGTTTATTGAAGTTGAATTTGTTCAAGCTAGACTGATTGAGAATTGGATCTTCTAAGGGCAGGCTAGGAAAGAATTCATTCTCTCTCACTAATGGCATTAGCTAGGCTATCTATTGTTTGCTCTAATTAGATTAAAACTTGAAAATTGGCATTATAAATTTGCATGAAGGTAGCTAGACTACTTTTAAAGATTATGTAATATGAGAAGAGAGTTCAATCAAATCATATGAAATTGTCTCTAATATACTCATTTGTATTGCATACTCATAATTGAATTCTGAATATGAACAAGGTTCATGTGTGGAAAAAGAATAAATTTAAGGACTTTCTTGATACATTTCGCAGTTTTCTAAAAGATATCGATAATTTTCCCATCCCAAATTGTGCGTATATATATAGAGATTGTTCGTAGGCCCATTATATATGGTTTATATTTATTCATGACCTGTTTGTCATCGTTACCATAATTTTGGTCAAGTTTAATATAAATGTCTTTTGATAGAGATGTTGACAGTGAAAGTTTCTAAGTAAATAGAGTTTTCCACAACTAAATGCGGAGCTAACTCCGCAGCCCCGCGTTTGGCTACTTTAGCCTCGCGTTTGAAGGAAACGCAGAGCTATTCAATAGCTCCGCGTTAGTTTGTCAGGATGGCACAGCATCGAAGGAGAGACTACCTAGAGGAGAAAAGTCTAAAGGATGAGAAAAAATGATAAAAGACAAAAGAAACTGATAAAAAGGTTATAACTAAACAAATCAAAACACAAATAATCTAGGATGTAGGGCAATCCTAAACTCAATTAGATTGCTCCTAACTATATCAAATTGATTGTTTGGTTCAAACCCCAAAATAGCTTATCGATTATGCAAGTTAGTGAAAATTAGATGGTAGGTTTTTTGTTTTTCAATAATCCATAATTAGGGAGATACCTTCATTATCTTCATAGACACCAATCAACTTGTCAAATTTTAAATTCAACTTATCTTTTAAGCTACTTGTCCTATTGAGTTCGAAGACCCTTAGACCAATGGTTATGTTTTTTGTTTCTTTTTTCAGTTAGGATTGGTCTAATGCTGATGAAGGAGGGTTTGTAGGCTAAGAAAAGGAGATAAAATCCCCATCTAATCTTGTTTATTGGGCTGTGACTTAATTTAATTTAAAATAAGGATGCAACAAATTAAGATAATACGAGTTTTAATCAATTTATAAGTAAGAGTAAAAGAGCACGTATTTTACTCCAACAATCACCGATAGAAATCAAGTATGGCTGTCTAGATAATGTTTCTAAAGTTTTTAAATTTATGATCTTCTAAAATTCTTTATGCTTTTTTTTTTTTTTTTTTGATCGTTTTATCATTACAAGAAGGTTATATGATAAAAAAATACAGAACTAGAAAAATAAATTATATTAAGAACCCATACTTTATACCGCTGGCTGGCAATCTAGTTGTGGAATCTTGATATGACAATACAATAAATGACCTTTGACACTACCTGTGTATGCACTCTCACTTATATAACCTCTCTACGAGATAGATATAAGTTTTTACGGACATATGATAATACAAAAGAATTATGTATTCGGCCAATCGAGACTTCAGATCGCCTGTCCTTGAAGAGCTAGCCACTGTACAATTACTTAAGAACGGTATTTATTCATAAACATTGAAATTATATTAAGTGTAATGCCTTAATTTTCAATATCAAAGGATTCAGAATATTAAAAAGATGTTTTTTTGTGAATAAACCAAGATGATCGAGCTAGCAATTAATTCCCTAGCAAAGAACTTTACTACATGATTAGCGCACAATTGGAGCAATATCATGTTGTGATCATGAAACATAACATCTAAAGCTTAGCTAGTTGACAAGGATATATATATATATATATATATATATATATATATATATATATATATATATATATATATATATATATATATATATATATATATATATATATATATATATGGGAAATTATCGAAGGTGAAGGAAGTTCCTTTACCGTCGCTTAGGTGGCCCAATAAAATTATTACACGTGGCGCCACTCAAACGGTGGTTAAGAAAATTCTTTTATTTGTTACTTTAAGTGGCGTTACGTGTATTAATTGTATTGGGTCATTTAAGTGGCGGTGAAGGAACTCCCTTCACCGTCGGTGAATTTTCTATTTTCTCATATATATATATATATATATATATATATATATATATATGAGGAAACGGGAATTAAAATACAACGGCGGTAAAGGAAATTCCTTCACCACCGCTTAGATGGCCCAATAAAATTATTACACGTGGCGTCACTCAAGATAACAAATAAATGAATTCACTTAACCATCTTTTAAGTGGCACCACGTGTAATAATTTTATTGGGCCACCTAAGCGGCGGTGAAGGAACTCCCTTCACTGCCGGTGTATTTTCCGTTCTCTCTATATATATATATATATAGAGAGAGAGAGGAAACGGGAAGTTCACCGATGGTGAAGGGAGTTCTTTCACCGCCGCTTAGGTGGTCCAATAAAATTATTACACGTGGCACCATTTAAAAAGTAGTTAAGAGAGTTCTTTTATTTGTTATTTTAAATGGCGCCACGTGTAATAATTTTATTGGGCACCTAAGTGGCGGTGAAGAAAGTCGCTTCATCGTCGGTGAATTTTCCATTTTCTCATATATATATATATAATGTTTATTTTTCTGACAGAAATTATATGCAACTTTTAATATTCGGAATTCAATTAGTTTATACAGAAAAAGTTATAAAGCATTGCTGGTTGCATTTCCCCTAAAATATTAATATTCTCATTGTTTGATAAGGTTTCCTGGGGTCCTCCCATTATTAATGAGAACATATGATGCATTAAATATTAATGAGATTGCTTCCTAGATTCCAAACTTGCATTAGTTTTATACCACCATGATATAATATTGGTTGTTGTGATCCAAGAAGCAACAATATGAAGACAAGAGTTTGAGTGTAGTTTGTGTGTGTGATAGTGTGTGTTTGTGTGTGTGTGTGTGTGTGTGAGAGAGAGAGAGAGAGAGAGAGCATTTGATGCAGGCATTAGGTGGGGTTTTCTCTAATCATGAGAGGAAATCTAACGTACATCGACACTGAACCACAAAGAGAGGCACCCACTCCCCCTTAAGCATGTAGAGTTCCGTATTACATTCAAGGATGCTCTCCCTATCTACAAGGATTTTTTTATCTTAGGGTATTCTTTATTGGTTAGTAGCCAACCCTATGAATTGAAGGCTTATTGTAACGCCCCGCATTCCAAAATACGGATAGCGTTCGGCGACGTATCGTAAGTGAATATGCCAAGTCTAAAATATATGAATACAAATATGTATAACCGTCACAAATACATATACATATATGATGAGAGAGCAACATTGAATTATAATAAAGAATTTATTCCAATGAATAATGATCAAAACACGTCTATAGGAAGATCAAAGAGAATTCCTATTGCATAATCGAAAATTTTAAGTTTGAACAAGGATGAAAACAAAGTTTCTAAATACCACAAATATTAGAAAGAAAGTCTCTCTTGTGGTCTTCTTACAGCAAACATATCTATTAAGAATCTACTAACTCCTTGAAATATGACTTCAGCTATACTAAATCTTCCCTACTTGATAACCTACAAATTAGTATCTAGGCGTGCCAAAGTAGGTCGTTAGAACAACATAGCAAGTGCTACAAAAAGGAGAAGTAATAACACACAGACATGCTATGTGTGATGTAAATATATTCATATGCATTAAAATAAATGATATGGAGAATATGTGACATAATAATAAATAAATAAATAAAAAGCTATGCCTTGTAAATTGTATTATGGATTTAATTATTTGCATCTTGAATATGATAATTGTCAACATGTAGTATATGCATGATATGAATGATATGATAGCCAATATAGAAAAAATAAAAAAAACTGTGTATATAAGACATGATATATATTAATATTGATGTCTATTATGAATTAATTTTGGAACTATCAAAGGTAAAACCACTTGTCTTAAGAGAATCCCATATATTCCCAGGACCATGACCCCATGACTTCTGGTATTACTTCAGGACATACTGCTTTGTACTTATGAATGATAGACGAGTATACGCTCCGAGCCCGAAACCCTATAACATGACATGACAGTGATCTAGTAATCACCCAGAACCTCTATGGTAGGGCCCTAAAATCCGCCTGCACAACCTAAAAAGTAAACCTCTTAAAGTATTCAACTTTCAAATCTCTTAAAATATGTGTTCAACTTTCTCCTTTCAGCTCCCCCATAATCCCATTACTTTGTTTGGATGATATGTAGGTAAATTAATCAAGTTGACATGTAAAGGACAATGTATATAGCATGTGCATTCAATTGAGTCTAAAATTTTGTACAGATGCATAAGTCTACTACACACAACATACAAATACTTGGAGTTTAAAAATATTGAGGAAAAAAATGCATTCAGCAAAACAGTCCCAAACCCACTATTAGCATGCAAAATAATCATCCTTTTCTTTAATCATGCAAAATAATCTGATCATTTTTTTATCTGTAAGCTCATCCTTTCTTATTTATTTATTTTTTTTCTACCTCTTAATGTTATATCAGGGCATGCTTAGGCCTGGCAAGTGGCCGTGTTCGGCACGGTCCGGGCACTTTTTCGGGACGTGCCGTGCCTCAGGCACGGTACGCCTGCTCGGGCTTAGGCCCGGTCTCAGCCTGTCGGCACGGCACGCCGGGCACGTGTCGTGCTCTTGCCTGCTCGTTTTATTAAAAAAATTTAAAATTATTTATTTAGTAAGTTTAGGAGACTAGTTAGCTTCATTTAATTGGATTTAACAAGAAGTAATAATAGTAAAAACAAATTTATTATATTTAATCTCATTACATTGATATAATTGCTCTATAAATCTCTTTAAAAGTTATACAAAGCTCGAAGAGAGGGGAGAGGACCCTGACCATCACTCTCAACTTATTTTTAGTATTTTTTTAAAAAGAGATTTAAGAGTTAAAAATTACAAAAAATTTTAGAAAATACATAAAAATCCCAACAAATGTAGATATTACAATTGAAAAGAAAAAATAATAGCCTACTTTCAATCATGATTCATTTTGTTTTGGTGAGGTCTCTACTACTATTTCATTAGTCAATCTTTTTTCCTTTCTTCTGCGTCGTACCAATCCTTCAAACAGACACACATCTCCAATGTATCCAGCGCCATTGAGATTCTCCACTCCGTGAGCACTCTACCACATGCGTTAAAGCAGACTCCGATACTACAGTAGACACCGGAGGAGTTAGTAGATCACGGACCATGTTGGAAAGCACGGGATATATTTTTTTCTGTGATTTCCACCAGGCCAAAATATCAAAGGCTTCATAATTTTCAGAGGATGTGTCATCTTCATAGTTAGCTCTTTCTAAATAATAATGTAATTCATTAAAATATGTATTAGATTGCCTTGCCTTTTTTCGGTAAAATACAAATGATATTATTGGATTACGGATTTCTCTAGTAGTTGGTTCTTTTGTAGATTGTGTTGGTACACCATACATATCTTCATATATTTTATATATAATATCTAAACAAATTTAATAGTATTAACTAAATCCCTTACATTATCTTCATAAGACATATTTTTATAAAATAAATTTATTAAAATTTCAAGTCCATCTAACTTGCAATGGGGATCCATAACAGTTGCAAAATATAATAAGTATGGGGAATCTTTAAAATATTTATTAAATTTAGTTTCCATAGGCTGAACAATATTTTCAAGTATTGGGTGATTCCAACATTCATTAAAAACTGACCTAATTTCGGTTAGATAATATAGTGCAATATGTATAGTTGGGTAATAAGTGCTTGACAGTGCTCTAGTTGTAATTTCAAATTTGCTTAAAAACTTAGAAATGCAATTCAAATGGTGCCATTCATTATTATCTAAACTATACATTGTTAACTCCATTTCATTAGAAATATTTATTATATCTTTATACTGAATGACTATGTTTAACATTTTATACTTAGAATTTCATCTTGTTCTAATATCTATAGGTAAAATTTTAGGTGAAATTTTCAGATTCTTATATATTTGTTTAAATGATGGTCTTTTTGGCCCACTATTTTTAATAAATAGTAATGTATACCTAAGTTTCATTATTAAATTACTTACTATTTTTAATCAATCTTGAACACATAAGTTAAGTATGTGACAAATACACCTAATGTGGAATAATTTTCCATCTAAAATTGGTTCTGTAATATTTTTAAGAATTTCTATTGCGGCCGTATCTTCATAAGTATTATCGAAAGAAATGAAAAATATTTTTCTTTCTATTCTAAATGCTAAAAAACACTTAGTAGGAATTGCGATAAATTATGTGCATTGTGAGGAAATTCAAATCTCCTAAACCCAATTATTCTTTTTTGTATACACCAATCTTGATCTATATAGTGAGCCGTTACGCATAAATAATTACATATATTTAGAGCTTCCCAAAAATCTGCAGTTATAGCAACTCTAAAAATTAAAGAAGTAAAAATAGCTATTAAATTGTCCCTATTCTCTTTATATAGTTTTAACATGTCGGATTTAGATGTAGAACGTGGGACTTTTTTAAATTCGTCAGTAAATGTAGTTTTACAATATCTTTCAAATTTTTGGTTTTCTGAAAAAGAAAAAGGTTTTTCGTCATGTATTATAAATCTTGCTAATTTTTTTCTTGCTTTGATAGGATCATATTTACGAATTTCTAACAATCCACCATAGGTGCTTATTTGTGTTTGATATGGTTCATTTGGTGGGTGAGTTTTGTCTAGGTGTCTTTTAAGATGACCCGTTCCGTTACCTAAAGGAAATGAATAAATTTTTTGACAATATTTACACTTAACTTTTCTAACACCATTTTTCATTATTTTCTCAAAATGTTTCCATATGTCATATCTAGTAGTTCTAGCAGAGGTGGTTGCTTGTGTTTCGGGTCTAGTTGTTTCGGTTGGTTCTTCCTCGGATAAAATAAATGGTACTTCATAAGTTTATTCTAAGGGTTGGCATAGATTTTGATATTCTTCACTAGTTAAAACGGAAGAAAAAGAACCCGCGGTTTAAGAGACAAGTATGGATTTATTTAAAAAAATCCCCAAAAAAACAAATAAAAATTCTCAAAAAAAACCTAACAAAAAATTTCAAATTATAAATACATGTTGACCGGTGAACTATTTGAGAGATAGAGTAGAAATATCTAACTAGAGAGAGAAAGTTGGAAGCCGAAAAAGAAAAAAAAACTTTACTTCAGAGAGAAAACTTTCTTGAATCTTGATTGGGAGACTTACTTGCTTGAGACTTCTTTATCACTTGATTGAAACTTGTTTGAAAGAGTTCAGAATTTGAGATTTGAGAAGAGTTTAAAAAAAAAGAATTTTGATGTATAACTATGAATAAAGGAAATAGAGGAGATAATGAGGTATTTATAGAGAAAAAATATTTTAATTTGAAAAAAAATTGCAAAAAACCCCCAATGGCTATTTTAACCGTTGAGGGAGAAAATCTGCAAAACAAAATTGTAAGAAACCCCCCAACGACTATAAAAATAGCCATCGGGGGTTCTTTGAAAAATAAATATTACAAATACCCCCAACGGCTAATTATGCCCAAATAAAAATTAAAAAAAACATGCCGAGCCGTGCCTGGCACGTGCTAGGCAGGGCTCGGCACGACCGGGCGGCGCCGTGCCGATAGCACGGCTGACCACGGCCCGAGCTGAGGTACCGGGCCATGCCCGGCACGACTCGGCTCACCCGAGCCGTGCCGGGGCCCGGCCCATTTACCAACCCTAGGCATGCTTGCATGTACTTGAAATAAGAAAGGCCATCTCATGAAACCTCAGCATGATATAAAATCATGGCATGCTTGAAATATGTGCCTGTTATGCAGGAACCTTACAAATGTGTGAGCTTCAGCTTTTGTGAATTTTCAGTTGTCCCTGCCGTTTTACATAGAGCTTGTTTTATACGATCTGTGTAGGGCGGGCAAATGGGCCAGGCACGGCCCATGCCTGACACGTCATGCCTGTCCAAGCTTAGATCCGGGCTCGGCCCGTCGGGCACGTGCCATGCAGGCTCGTTTTTTTTTTAAATTTTTAATTAAAAATTTAATTTATTATTAAGTAAGTTTATGAGACTATTTAGTTTCATTTAATTAGTTTTAATAAGAAGCAACGATAGTAAAAAATTTTATTATATTAAATCTCATTATATTGATATAATTGCTCTATAAATCTCTTTTAAAATCATACAAAGGCCGAAGAGAGGGGAGAGGACCCTGTCCGTCACTCTCAACTTGTTCTTAATATTTTTTAAAGAGATTTATGAATTAAAAATTACATAAAAATTTAGAAAATACAAGAAAATCCCAACAAATGTAGAAATTACAATTTGAAAAGAAAAAATAAAAGTCTATTTTCAATCATTTTCTGATGAGGTCTCTACTACTATTATATTAGCCAATCTTTGTTCCTTTTTTTCTGCGTCTAATCAGTCCTTCAAGCAGACACACATCTTTAATGTGTTTGGCGTCATTGAGCTTCTCCACTCCGTAAGCACTCTACCACCTGCACTAAAAACAGACTCCGATATTACAGTAGACACTGAAGGAGTTAATATATTACGGACCATGTTGTAAAGTATGGAATATGTTTTTTCATATTATTTCCACCAGGCCAAAATATCAAACGCTTTATAATTTTCAAGGGACACGTCAACTTCATAGTTAACTATTTCTAAATAATAATGTAGTTCATTAAAATATGTATTAGTTTGCCTAGCTTTTTTTCTGTGAAATACAGATGATATTATTGGATTACGGATTTTCCTAGCAGTTGTTCCTTTGTAGATTGTGTTGGCACACAATACATATCTTCATATGTTTTATACATAATATCTAAACAAATTTTAATATTATTAACTAAATCCCCAACATTATCTTCATAACACATATTTTTATAAAATAAATCTATTAAAATTTCAAATTCATCTAACTTATAACGTGGATCTAAAACAGTTGCAAAATATAATAAATATGAAAAATTTCTAAGATATTTATTAAAATTAGTTTCCATGGGTTGAACAATATGTTCAAGTATTAGGTGATTCTTATATTCATTAAAAACTGAACTAGTTTCAGTTAGATAATATAGTACAATATGTGTAATTGGGTAATAAGCGTCTGATAGTGCTCTAGTTGTAATTTCAAATTTGCTTAAAAATTTATAAATGCAATGCAAATGATGACATTCGTTAATATCTAAACTACACATTGGTAACTCCATTTCATTAAAAATATTTATTACATCTTTATAGTGAATAGCCCGTGTTTAACATTTTATATGTAGAATTTCATCTTGTTTTAATATTTATAGATAAAATTTTAGGTGAGATTTTTAAATTTTTACATATAATCTTGTTTTAATATATATAGATAAAATTTTTGGTGAAATTTTCAAACTCTTAACGGATATTTTTCAAAAAAAATTAAACGGGCCGAGCCGTGCTTGGCATGGCTCGGCTTGGGAAGGTCGTGTCGTGCCCAAGGCATGGGCGACCTTGGCTCGGGCACGGTCCGAGTCAGGGTGCCGGGCACGTGCCCGACACGTGCTGGGGGCACGCCCAGCTCGACTCACCCGAGCCGTGCTGGGGGCACGCCTGGCCCATTTGCCAGCCTTAGACTTGTGCTTCTCTAGCTCATTCAAGGATAGAATACCTCTATGAGACGAAAGCTGGTTATATTGTATGCACAATCTTACCCTTTTCATTAGACTCCACAATCGGTTATAATGAACGGTAAGGTATTTCAATTGAACAGAGCTTTACCCACAAAATTTATGAATTAAACCACTGGAAGGAGATGGGAAACCAAATAAAGAAATATGCATGCATTGTGGCTCAGTCACCTCACTAAGTAACTAACTTCATAGTTTAAGTCATTGTGCCAGAATGAGTGCTGTCAAATTGCATAGTGAGGCATTCAAATTGGATGTCTATCTGGTTATATTGTCATGAGTTTGGCTTGGATATTTTAAATATCTAAAAATAAATATGGATCTGTTTGATTACTTTTTTCATGTATCAGGCCAACACAATAATAAACAGCGATCTTTGTATGCCAATGAATATTATAAAGATTTTTGGGATGGTATATATACCATGAACATTAAAACATAAAAGTTGCTTTTGATAATAGCAAAGCAGTTATAAGTTTTTTTCTCAACTTACTCACTGTTTAGGGAATGAACACAGAGACGTACTTTGTTACCCTTTTCTTTCATTAAACGATACTAATAGATAGACAGCAACTGGACTTATTAATCACAGGTATAAGGAAAATCACCTTTCAATATACTAGTAGATCCTATTTGTGCTTGTGAGAAGAAGAAATATTGATGCAATTCAAATTAGTGGTCATATTCAAGTTTCAATGTAATATCATGTTCAAAACCTTCTCAAAAAAAAAATTATGATGTAGGTTGTGGGCCAGTCATCATATACCATCGTGGATCACACATCAGATGTTGCTGTTATAGGAGCAGATAGTGCTGTTATGGGAGCAGATAGTGCAGGGCTTAGGACGACCACCGGTCTAAATTTAACGAATAATTATACGCACAGAATATTAATTAAAGTTTAATACACTTGAACAATTGAACAAAAGAAGTTAATTTGCACTATTTTTTTTTTCTAAATAAAATATTAAAAGGTAAAAAGTAAGTTACGATAGATAGATGATAGATAGATGAGGATGGAAATAGCACTTGTCTCAAAATACTCCACTTTGAAAATTAACCGATGACGATTTGGATTGGATCTTTTTTTTTTCTCATTCTCTATTCTCCTCTTTTCTTCTCTCTCTTCTTTTCTTCTCTTCTCTTCTCCTTCTCCTTCTCCTTTTCCTTCATCTTTTTCACGGTTTTTTTTTTTTTCTGTTTTGTTCAGCTTTGCGCTGAACATAGAGGAGTTTTATTTATTTATTTATTTATTTATTTATTTTGGCTATTGAACAAGTGGAGGAGGGTTAGAGTTTGTTTGTTTTTTTAAATATCTTTTATATGTAATTTTATTAATATTAGGATAAAACTAGATATAGTTGCATCTTTCTTATCATATCCAACCCTTTTAAGTTTGTTATTATTCAATAAAATAATATTTGAGATAAATTAAAATAATAATTTAGATAAAGATAAGATTAGTTTAATATTATTATTAATATTATTATTATTATTATTACATTATTTTTTTTGTTTAGATAATATATTTAAAATAAATAAATTCAAAAATATTGTATAGATAAATAAAAAAAATTTGTACAGAGATTTTAGGGTATTACCTCTGCACTCCTCATTTGCTCATAAAAGTTAGGGAAAAGAAAACAAATATATGAAGAGAGAGTGATAGAGAGAGAGAGTGAGAGAGAGAGAGAGAGCTCTAGGGATGTGTAAAAGGCTGCAATCCTTCACGAGGAGCACAGCTGTACCTTGATCATTTGTGGCCTTCCCCATCCGTCCCTACCACATCCCCTCCCTCTATTTAATTTACTGCCATCACCATACCAAAATCTCTAAATAAGTTCAAAATTAAGGCCCCACTTATATTACCCACTATCCCACTCGTCCTTTTAACCCTTAGTTTTACCTCAAGACAAAATATTTTTATAGTAGGGTGACATCTACGGCACAGCAACAAAATTTCTTGTAACTTCAAAGAAATATGTAACTATTCTAGTAATTTTGAAAGAAATATAAGATCCAAATTCCAGTTCCATTAAATAATACAATCTGCTCTCTAGAAACTATAAGAAATGGATAGAGATTCACACACACTATCTCTCTCTCTCTCTCTCTCGGAGAAAGGTTCTCTTTCTCTCTCTCTCTAACCTTATCTTACAACCAATCCCCATATTGACGACAATCTTGGTCTCTTAATTAGTATTATTTAAAGTCCCCCTTGTATGGGCTTCATAAGATGTAGCTCTCTCTCTCTTTCTCTCTCTCTCTCTCATTCCCACCCCCAAACACACTGAAGACACCATTTATCTTTCTTTCTTTCATTCTTCTCACCTGCACAAAGACCCCAGCACCACCCCCCGTGTACTTATGGACATAACTAACACCACCACGACAAGCACAACGAGCTCAAGCTCCTCTTGGGATCTTGACACGACCATGGACAACCACCACCTCCACCTTGATCATCAAATCCAAACCCCCTATGAGTTCCTCAACCCTCCTTCTACGGACCATCAACTCCACGCTCATCAACTCCCTTCCCCTGCCTTCCCTGCCACCTCCCAGTTCTCAACCCTCCAATGCGAAGTCGATATCAACAGCAACCATGAAGACGACGACGACGAAGAAGAAGAAGAAGAAGAAGAAGAAGGCCTAGGAGCAGCGAAGGAGATGATGTACAAGATTGCGGCCATGCAGCCCGTCGACATCGACCCGTCCACCATCACGAAGCCCAAACGGCGCAACGTCCGCATCAGCGACGACCCCCAGAGCGTAGCCGCAAGGCACCGGAGGGAGAGGATAAGCGAGAGAATCAGAATTCTGCAACGGCTAGTCCCCGGAGGTACCAAAATGGACACTGCGTCAATGCTCGACGAGGCCATCCGATACGTCAAGTTCCTGAAGAGGCAAGTGCAGGAGCTGCAAGCGAATCAGGCGCAGCCACCGCAAGCAATGGCGCAGCGAGAGCAAGTGGGTGTCATGAGCGGGCATCATGTTGGAGCCATGGGCTGGATCAGTAGTGTGAGACCAGAGACTGATGGTTTGGGCTCTTCGTCAACGTCACCAATGGGAGGTCACCCGTGGTTGGGCTTTGGATTCCCTGGCGACGGGCCGAGCGACCATCATCAGATGGGCTAGCAAGCGACACTTCCATAGGTAACTTAATTTTAGCAAACATGCTTTGTTTGTGCAAGATATTTGTCAAGTTAATTAATTAAAAGAAGAAGATGGACGCAAAGTGTATATATATGCACGGAATATTGAATTTTTTTTCTTTTCTTTCTTTTTTTTTTTTTGGATGAATATTTTGGTTATGGAGGGTCATGTGACACTAGTTTGTTACAATATGGTTGACTATGGTGCCCTCGAATCATGAGTCATCATGATAACCGTTACTTATCTTGTTGGGGTCAGGGATCTGTATGATTTGCTTGAAGAGATTATTTAATTTCACCATGCTATGAAGTCTAGGTTGGAAGTTTGTTGAGCATGAGACCTTTTACTCGGAAATGAAACAGAAAAAAAAAAAAAAAGATGGCATTGGAATGATGAGACTTATCTTTGCATCTCCCCCTCCCTACCACGCGCGGACGCATGTGGGACATCACGTCCTTGTTTTTACTTCACATCCGAAGGTGAGTTGGTTTTTCTACTCCCATTTTCTTTTAACAGCAAGTGCGCGCGCAAGCACGCACGCACGCATATATATATATATATATCTATATATATATATATATATATATATATATATATATAAAAGCTCTGAAATTAATAGTACAAGAACATATACTTCAATACATACATGTTATATATGTATATTCTAGGTGTCTTGCATGATTTGATATGCGTATTACAGAAACCATCATCTAAATTAATTAATTTTTTTTTTCTTTTTTAAGAAAAAGGATAGGGATAACTCCCCAGCCAAAACTCCATTTAAAGCATAGGTAATGACCATTAATAGTATAATAAGCCAATATAAAAACGGTAACACCTAAGCAAGTATATATAACACCTTTAACCAACAAAATGCAGTATTGCATTTGCTACAATATTAACACCTCCAAAAAGTAAGCTACAAAAAAAAATTCATCTGCGTTAATTTTCTTTTCATCCTTGAATTTTGATTCAGTCAGAATGTATCAAGAAGTCATATTTTCTTTTTATGTTCTTCTTTTACAGTCGCATCTACATAAGTAGTTTTCTTCACTCACTCAAGAAATTTCAGTTCGGAGATATTCCTTATCGATCATTTGAAATAGGTAAGCAGGATGTCAAAGGATTATTTGATCTTAATTAGTGTGAGCAAACTCTTCATGTCTTCTTAATTTTTCTTCCTTACAGCCTCCTTTTTCTCCATCCCTCTATATAATGCGCCAAATCTATAAATATCTACAATTTATTATTTTATACATTTATCGATATTTAAATTACTTTATCCAATTCAAAATACATCCACATTTATTTAGATATTTTTCATTAATTGGAAATTTAATTTTATACATGATATTTATTAGATGGTCATCAATGTTAAAATTGATTTTTTTTTTTTTACCATGTGAACCTAAAAAATAATAATAGTTATGACTAATTAAAATTTGATTTGATGAGATTTATTTTTTGTTTTGAATTTTTGAAATTTTTTCTAACAAACCGATTTGATTTGATGAGATTTAATTTTTGTTTTGAATTTTTAAAATCTTTCCTAACAAATCCGACCCTCTCTAATAAATTATGCATAATAATTTAGACCTACCAAAAAAAAAAGATTCAATTCATTAAACTATTTAGTTCTTTTTATGTATTGTTGGTATGCTGAAAATTTAATTATATATATCATTAATTCATTTGACCCAAATAAATGTCAAATAAAAAATTAATTCTACTAGTTTTAAAATATTTAAAAATTTGAAAATAAAATTAAAATTGATCTTATCAATTAATGACCTACCTGGTAAAAGCTATATATAATTAGTCAATCCCTCTCTAAATCATCACATGAAAGAGAGAGATAGAGAAGAAAAAAATGAGAATAAAAAAGAGGAAGAACAGAAGGAAGACCTGTAAATTATTCATCTTAAACTCAAAAAAAGAAAATTAGGTAAAGACAAGTACTAATCCAACTTTTTTCCTCGAAAATTTCTTATGTGCATTAAATT